>JWJB01000021.1:0-10465 GCA_000812895.1 Rutstroemia sydowiana | reverse complement strand
CCAGTGAGGAGAAATTAGAAACTCAAGAGATTTGCAAGATTCAAGTTTGCAAAGGATCACGGGTCACTTATGAACGCAACGGATCTTACATCATTTCCATCCCGCAGAATCATCTTCAAAATCCTAGGAGCATTACCATCAGCTCGCTGGTTTCCAAAGGAGTTTCCGAAAGGCGGCTGGTTGGATGTCGAAGATCTGAAGATAGTGCACATGTACTTGAATCATCAGCGTGAACTTGCAAAAGCTATTCTGGACACACAAAAAGGCCCATATAGGTCTAGGACTTTGACTCAAGACCAAGAATTACGAATTCATAACGATCGAAAGCGATGCCGAAGCCATTTGGGAACGATAGTACAAAGGTTCCCCAGATCGAACACTGATAAGAATAAGATTTGGGAGTATCTGGTGAGTATTGAAACATATGCTCGGACAAATGATTTGTTCTCTCATCCAACTAGAAACCCTTTACCGCTGAGTCCATGGGCAAGTTGGGGCGCAAGTTTAGAAGCAGGTTCGAAAGCAAACCCGCGGACATCATTACACAATTCGCGACCACCTCCACGCCGACATTCAAATTCACGTTTCGGTTTCCATTCTAGGTCCTCTTCAGAATTTTCTCGACGCAGCAGATCTTCGTCCTCATCATCTATGTTTGGAGGAACACGCCAAGAACCACGAAGATTCATGTAGCATGTTTCGGTCGGCTCTAATGAGATTCTTCTCTTTCGACCAACAATGTTCGAGGATGAGAGGAAGGATAGGTTGTGTGTATTGGGGTGGTTGTCCAGCCGATGCAGTTCTGTGCCAGGTATGTTGGCGAGATGAGGAGATATTACGATCGATTCCTGGGAAGTTGGGGTTTGGTTATGTCTGTCGGGTGTGTTAGTTCCGGAGTTTTTTAGTATTGTGTATCTTTTACTTTTTGTGCACGGGATATTTTCTTTTTTATGTCTTGGGAGTTTTTGCAGGTATCTGGTATTGTTTGTTGCTAGCGGGTTTATATTGGCGGGTTTGCATTTTCGTAATCTTGCTTTTGGCTGCCATTTTGTTGTTATCGCATATAGAATTGAGTTTCATTATTGAACGATCTTGCTATTGTAATTATTCACTCGCATTACAGGCTGATAACAGGAAGCGTTGGAAGCATGCACATTCTAATGGCTTGTACCCTATTTACATGAATAATGTATACTGCGAACACTTACTGGTGTATTCAACGAAACTTGAGTAGAGGGTCTCTTTCCAGACGAGATGATGGTTTCCTATTCACTAAACGCTTGATACTACCAATCTCATCATGACAATCATATTAAGTGGGAATTGGTTTTGTAAGCTTGTACTATATGTGTAGGGGGCACAATCGCGCCTTTTACTCGACTTCCACTAAATTAAAGTAAGGCATGTACGAAGCCATATATCAAGCAACGGCATATTCATAGGCTAACTAGAGTTTATCAGTAGCTAAAACAAAACCGACACCGCAGTACAGTCTTCGAATCTTTATGATAGACTAATCCATTAACATTCTTGTCGATGGTTGTGTGATACTCGAAAATTAAGAATGTGAGTTTCGAGATGCAAGTAAATTAATAATTTGGAATTTATTCCAAAATCTGGATCGTGCTCTGGTGATAGTTTTATTGCACCCACTGGTAGATAATCCACCATTGCATACAGAAAGGCCGAAGGTGGAAGAGGCGACTTCGGTCTCTAGTGAATATATCTTTCCTACCCCTCACCACCACCGAGAGCAAATTTAAAAGTGAGAAAATGCAAGATTTCAAAGTTAGGAGATTCCAATAAACTTGTTCCATTTCAAGTTTTCCACAACTGTAGTCCTTCTATAAGGAGACCGCGGCATTCAAATCAACCTCGTTGTTACAAGAACATCTATTATCCAACTTATCTTTACGTCAAAGTATCACCATGCCCGAAAGAAGACGTTCTCAACGGGTTGTCCGGAAAGTACATTTAGAGGGGATGGTGGACATTGGTCTTATAGACACTGACACGTACGATCCGGACATGACTGATCCCGATGAAGAATACGAGTCGGATGGTGGCAGCTCTGGAGAATCATCTGAATCACAAGAGACAGATTCTGAACAAGCATCTCTTCCAGCTGAAAGTGAATCGGATGGGGAATTGGGTTGGGAGGACAGAGCCACACAGCGCGAGGACAGCGATTCCAAAGTTGAGGACTTCGATGCATGGGGAAGCCACCAACAACTAGAAGCTGATCTGGATCCTCAGAATAATGGTAAATCTAATGGATTATTCATGTTTAAGTTGGAAAATGCAGCTTTACTAATGCACATTTGGTAAAATAGATCATTCAAATTTGGGCAACGAAACATCCCCCATTGGTTTCGAGGTGCAGCATGAGCAACAGCTAAAGTCAGAGGAACCTCCCCTATCAAGCAACGGTGATTGGGATTCTATCTTCCGCTCTCATATCCCTGCTAACAGTATTTAGATCAACACCAAGGCCAAGCCACTAAAAAGAGGAAGCTAGACTTCGAAGGAAACTTTCAGACCGCATTGAACGTAATACAGAGAGAAGAAGAAGGTGTAGCGTTGGTAAAAAGTACGATCAACGATCTTTACAATGCCAACATTCAACTAAAAGAAGACAACATTCAACTAAAGGAAGACTTACGCGAAGCTCGAGAGGCTGTGGTGGCGGTGGATATTGTTAAGGATACAGAAATTTCACTATTGGAGGAAGAGCTGCAGAAAGAACGCACATCTAAAGAGGAACTGGCCGCGTCTCGGGATGCAGAAATTTCATTCTTGAAGGAACAGCTGCAGAATGAACGTACATCTAAAGAGGAATTAGCTACGTCCGAGATCATTAAGGATGAAGAAAACGCTTCATTGAAGCAACAGCTCCAAGAAGCACGTACAGCTCAGCAGGAAACGGCCGCATCTGAGATTGCTAAGGATGAAGAAAACGCTTCATTGAAGCACCAGCTCCGAGAAGCACGCACAGTTCAGCAGGAAATGGCCGCATCCGTGATTGCTAAGAATAATAAAATCTCTTCTTTGGAGCATTGGCTTCGAGGGTCGTATACAGATCAAGAGGAATTGGCCGCATCTAAGGATGAAGAAATCGCTTCTTTAAACCATCGGCTGCAACCGACGGAGGAAGAACTCACTTTGTTGCGTGATGAATGCGAAATCCGAGTTAGCATAACCAAACGCATCGAAGAGAAGAATGCTGGATTGGAAAGGTTGAACGCGGAGCACGTGGCAGCAATCAGACAATTGAGGAGGGAGTTAGAATCAGCTAGATCGGATAGTAGTTCGCATCAAACCCAGTTTGAGGAACAATCCCGCGAATTCCAGGAGTTGAAAGACTGGAAGGCACGTATGCTGGGACTTCTTGGGAATGCGCAATTGTGATGGAATGATTTACTAGTGGGGGAAATCGATGATCTATCTTTACTACTACCATTTACTGGTGCTGACGGGGTGGGTAAACTTAATTTTTACTTTTATGATATCTGATGGGCGAGAATCCGGGGTATTTCCAATAGGCTCAGCAGGATTTGGTGGGTTATTAGCCATTCACATGGAATGATATCTCACTTTGAGAATTTGCAGCGGAAACACTTTTTATTAGATTGGTTCCTTGAACGAAAGTTGAACGTTTACTCTCATGAATTTTATTCTTCAAACACAAGATGAATAATGAACACTTAAAGATACATTTGAAGATTTGATTTATTATGTGGGAGATGTACAGCAGACTTTATAGATGTGATTTATTGTATATCTCAACCAAGCTCCCTCCTTTCCCCTTGACCTCCTTCCCCAGCACCTACCGGTAAAGCAGGCTAGAAACTGGATTGCTAACCTTCTTAGAGATTGCAGGCCGGTAGTTAATGAACTGTCATGGAGCTTTATTGACCCTGTCCAGCGATACAATCAACAACTCGCAGATATGAAGTCTGAAACTGTGATTCTTAAACTCGTACTAACGTCATTTATTGTGGCGGCGATAGTCTCTTGAATATTTGCTACCGCAATTCCATGCATGCCTCTCGCTGCAAATTGGGATCCCGCCCTTCTTCGAATCTCACTGTTTCGACCAGGAGGCTGTTTTTCGAATTGCCATGAAAAGCAACCCCAACTCAATCATAAATCACAGCATTTTATGAAGCAGTTTGCTACAATCGCATGGTATCTACGAGTAGTCCAAAGACGCTTCGCCGAAATGCTCTTCAAAATGTTCCAACATGCCTAAAAGTCTCGGCTGGCTTTTCATGCGGTTTCTATTGCGGGTCTATGATTGTCTTCCCCGATAATTGATTCAATTACGCAATGTAGAATAATAATTCTAAGGGAATTCACACGGGGATGGTAATAACAAATACTCGTGGGGGAAGGGGGTAAAGGGACAAGTAAAATTATGAGGTACGGCACACGCAAACCGCTCATTTATTATGGCTGCGGGGTAGAAAGATTGAGGGGTCATAGTCTCAAGCTAGCTATTGTAGATTGTATGGACCTGCTGGTTGTTCAGAGATATCCCTGCGAATTTCTTCCTCATGTCGGCCCCAACTGGAAGATCTCGTATGCGCTTGAGGTCCAAAATACGACCTTAAGGTGGAGGATGAAGAAAGCTTAAGATGGAATATAATGTTAGGGAAAGCAATGCATCGCAGAATATCTACTCGCGGGGAAGAAAAATATCCCTCGTTCAAGTATCGATATCTTATCAACATAAATACAACACAATTATTACGCAATTCAAGCTTAATCTGCATTGAGTTAGGGTATGCGAGCCATCAAAAAGTTCATACAGTCGATCCTCCTCGTAGCGACAACACCTCTTATATCCCATTGTATCCCATCGTATCCCATCGTATCCCATCGTATCCCATTGTATCCCATCGCATTCCATTCATCCATGATAACCCTGCAGAAATCGTCTGCGCTGTGGCATGCGTACCTCATCCTCTTACACATGTTTTGGTACCTCCGTGCCTTTAACAAAGAGGGGCTTCTCGCTGCTAAAAACTGGGATGTCGGCCATGATTAGTCCTGCACCCTCAACTTGCATCGCTTTGCCGACGGCTTCCATGGTCTCGAAGAAAAGGATTGCTTGGCTACAAATCGAACAAAGGTTAGCTATTTGTTATTCTGATCTTTTGCTTTTGTCTTCTCGGATCCTTCCCAATAGAATGAAGGGTAAGACATACACGGCCCATCCATCCTCTCCGGTCAATTCGGTCACAACATATTTCGTCAATCCATGAGGAGCCCATGTTTTTTCAACCAAAGGCATATGCTTCTTCATGTAGTAATCCATGTCGAAAGTTGACGTTGCAGTCTTGGGATACATGACGGTGACGATTGCTGCCATTTTGGCGATTGCAATGCTTGTAAAATGGGGTTGATTTAACTCGATATGCTTAAGTGGAATTTGTTTTTGTACCTTGCTCAGACAGGGAGTGTTTATGGATAGAGAGAGATGGAGAGAGAAAGGAGTTGGGATAAAAAGATCAATTCAGCTACCCCCACCTTTGTAACCATAATGACCCCGCATTTGGAAGCTTCCGTGCGGAGTGCAACAACACTAAAATTGGGAGTCACAATATGTGTTGTGGATTGGATCAGGAAAGTGATAAAACCACGAATGAGCACTTACTTCCGTAATTGTGTACTGGATTCGGGTTGCGAAGAAAAGACCTATGGCCTGCAGAAAACTGTTGAAATCTTGGGAATCGGTGCAGCTTTCAATTAGTATGCACGTGATCATGATTAGGACAAACAGGTGTGGGGGTCAGATCTTAGAAGTTTGGTGGCATTTGATGCATATGTAGAACTAGTATGCGGTCACTTCTAGACTAGGGCGGCGGCTTCGTCAATGAAAATGATGGATCGGTGTGATGCGCACGCTTTGTCCAATCAAGAACTTTTAGCTGTTGATAATATTCAGATGCGAAGGCAATACGAATAATTCAGCTCAGCTTAGCAGCTGCACCTACGAGGAGTTTTGGCGCATGTAGAAGGATCTTCTACAGTATGGTATCTGGATTGCATGCACCCCGTATGATCAATAATGACTGTGCGTTACAGAGTGAACCAGTCACTTTACCAACGCCATCTAATCACACGGGATCCCTTATCTGTTTGATGATTGATAGGATTGAATTGTGTGCTGTTGTGTCATTTCCGAACAAAAACAAGGGAAGCATTCGGCACTACTGAGCCGGCCAAGAAAGCCGAGCTGTGTACAGTACCAGGTACCACCCTCTACAATTAGCGGGATCCATGAAGCCGATTCTCAATTTGACAACACCTACACTCAAAGACGATAAAGAAGTTGGTAGCAACCAATTTCGCCAGAAAAGAAACTGCATCCAAAAGTATATTATTAGCGTTACTCCCCATCGACAGCGATATCACTTACTGTAGCTACCTTCCCCTCCAAATCAAATATACTAAAACATGGTATGCGACCTGGCACAATATCATTCGAAAGTTACAAATCCCTATCGTCGCAGTGTAACTTTCAATGATAGCGGAATGCCACGCATACATCGCGCAAAATTTGAGATGTCAATCAATTCTGAAGCATCTCTTGATCCCAGAGATACTAGTAATAAATCAGATTTATAAACGACATTGTTCTCTCTACGCAAGAAATTCAATCTTCAAATCCCTTTTCAACTACGGTATTCAAGAACAAAACTTAACGAGGATTTGTGCGAGTACGAGTAACGAGATGAGCTTTGTGTGAATATCATCGAGCTGACAGCCCCACATCATGTACCAGTACGATTTTTATGTCGCTTTTCACCCAATGATAGGCCCGAGATCGAGTAATAACTGGGGATAGAATAGTCTAGTAACTAGGCCATCCAAAGCTTTCCGACGCATCTTATAGCGGGGACTTATCGAGGTAACTATTGACCAGAATCTTGGATATTCGGCAGTTTTCATTGGTTACCCGTAGCAGTTTTAATGATCACACCAAGTCGATCAGTCGGCTGTGTTTCCATACAACCCAGTTCTTGACGACAAATCCTTTGAAGTTTGGATATTGTAAATGCCCCACTGATTATGCGAATGTGCATACACTTCAGCCGCTTGTGCGTCAGACTAAAGTGATAACATTGACAGTGCCTATTCCGCACTCTTCCCAACTCAAACAATTGTGAATCTGATCAATCGAACTCACTGAGCTCATCTTTGGGGGGGTTTTTAGCAGCCTGTACCGTATACCGAAGGGAGCAAAGGATACGCAGTGGCTCTACTGAGCGTGGCCGTTGCCGTGGCAGTCACCGCTGTCTTCGCGACCATCTTTTTAACAAGCCTACTTGCAAATCGACGACATATGCGTATTCTTCAAGCAGCAAATGCGGTGAGTTAACCATTCCCACGCTGTGTTTGATATACTCTACTAATACATGCTGGTATTTCAAAGCCAATGCTAAAATTTCATCCCGTCTTCGGGCACCTCATTGCATTGAAGGAAACCATGAAAGGATTGCCAAAAAATGTTACGTTGCACGACGTAGCGCGTGTGATGTCGAAGGAATTCCCGAACGGTATTTTCTATCTCAACTTGTGGCCATTCGCCAGAACTATGATGGTTGTTGCCAATCCTGTAGCAGCCGCTCAGGCCGAATCAGCTTTTCTCCAAAAACCATCTTCTATGGCGCATACCTTGGAGATCATCAATGGTGGGCCGTCGCTCATCTCGATGGAAAAGGAAACATGGAAAAAGTGGCGTGGTCTCTCTAATCTGGGCTTTTCCTCTGGGTATATGACAGGGTTTGCTCCGGCTATTGGCGACGAATTCGCCATTCTCTGCAAATTTCTTCACGAGCATGCGAAGAAAGGCGAAATGTTCCAATTGGAAGAGTATACATTGCGGCTGACTTTTGATGTCATCAGTCGCGTAACCTTGTAAACTACCACCTCGAAATCCTAATCTACAAATCTCCTCGTTCTAAGTTTGTACTGAGATGACTTCCAAATATTTAGCGGTTCTCGTCTCAATTATCAAACCGAGGGAAGTGTCCTTGGGCAGTGTCTGCGGCGGCTCGTCTATTGGACCCCTTATGGAACGACATTCAATCCATTTCGTCGCTGGTTGAGCCCTCGTCCCTTGGTTCAGATGTATAACAGCTATTGTATCGATCAGTACCTTGAAGGCGAGATTAATAAACGATTCGAAGAACTAGTAGCGTCCCGAAAATGCCCCATGGTAAAGTCACAATCGAGATCTATAATTTCGTTAGTCATGGATCAATATCTCAAGGATTTGGGTGATGCGGGGGAATTGTCGAAGGAAACTTTCAAAAGGCTCGTCATACCACAACTTCGAATGTTTCTCTATGCTGGACACGATACAACAAGTAGTACACTCTTATATTGCTACTACCTACTGTCTAAACATCCGGATGTCCTTGCAAAGGTCCGCAATGAACATGATAACGTATTCGGCACGGACTTTGCAGTCGACAATATTCACCAGGTCATCACAGGCAACCCAGCGCTTATGAACCAGATTCCATACACACTAGCAGTCATCAAGGAGGTTCTCCGTATTTTTCCTCCAGCGGGGATGCTGCGTGAAGGTCGCCCGGACCTATTTCTTAGCGACCAAGACGGCCAACAGTATATCACCGAGGGTTCTAATATTTGGACGCTCATGCTTATACTACACACCAGTCCTAGTGTTTGGGTGAAACCAAAAGAATTCATTCCAGATCGGTGGTTGGTGGAGCCAGAACATCCGCTTTATCCTAAAAAAGGATCTTGGCGACCATTCGAATGGGGCCAACGCGCTTGCATTGGGCAGACACTTGCTCAAATGGAACTGAAGGTAGGACTTGTTATGACTCTGAGGACGTTTGATATCACCCCTGCGTATGATGAATGGGATAGGTCACATCCTAAAGTGGGTATCACAACGGTGGATGGAGAGCGTGTGTATCAAGCTGAAATGGGTGGAGGGGGTGCTCATCCCAACGACGGTTTTCCGGTTAGGGTTACATTGCGCAAACCTGAGTAATGATTTTCAGTTGGTGATAGGAAGTGACGATTTCTATTTCATGTATAAATGAAGATCTATCAAACAAAATCACCAGTTTGCAACAAATCAATCACCAACTAAGGATTTAAAAGTTTACAAGAAATTCAATATTTGTTCGATTTTTATGGAATCAGATTTAGTGATTGTTGAATACGAACTTGAACATCCCAATTAAAAATCTTGACTTTGAATAAAGCAATATTTGATAGCTATATAAAGTTTAAATTTGCTGTGATAACAGATTCATTGGACCCGCTGGTGGATACCTAGGCGGAATAGGGATGTGTATTTGTATACGAGTACTTCTTAGTAGTTTCATAAGTAAAATATATATACACAGAAGCTTTTTCTTTCAGATTGCCATTCCATACCTCCGATTTACGCGCTCAACTTCCCGTACCCCCAAGTTGTAAAAATACCATTAGCACTGCCGAATATCTATCTTTTGTTAGTAGTGGCTTCTCGAATTCGGGTTCAGACATACGCGGCAGTTGCCCCCAGACTCTCCCCCGGCTTTGCGGTCGTCGCATAACTTAACATCCCAAGAAACACTATAATAAATGCTGTGATCACAGCTAACTGGATACTTTGATTCGACGATGCTATTGCGTGAAGAATCCACATGGGCACTACCAACATGATCATCCCCGCGGTTATAGTGATAACGGTGATGAACTTTTCGATCTTTGAATCGGACGTGTAAGTAATTAGATCCTGGTCGTATACAGGTAAAGAATCAAGTGACTTATGCCAAAGTCGATGGATGCGGAAATTTTTAGATCGATCGAGAAGCCGTCGTAGTGGTGACTTCTCTTTAGGAATCACGGAGATAATATCCTTGGTTTTCTGCAGGTATTCTTGCTCGTCTGCAGAGATGGCAATATTACCGTGGTTATTGTGCCAGTTTTTGACACTTTTGAGATCTTGCCGAAATGGTTCAGGGTACTTCTGTAGTTTTGATTGTTGCAGTAGGAATTTATCTTACAATATTGTGAGCAATATAGTTCAAACATTACTGGCAAGTCATTATTTACTATACCGTGTTAGAGCTTGATATATGTCTTCCACCAATTGAGTACGGTCATCTTTGTCGTCCCTGAATGAGCCATTATGCAGATCCTCTGCGTCTCTTCTGCTATATCTACCATCAAGCTCGTGAAGCCTTTTTTCTAATAAAGTCACTTGATCTTGAAGAGCTAGAACTACGCGAGTATTCAGAGCCGTGAATCGCCGAGCAATGAAGAAGTCATTCTCAGAGGCGATAAATTCGGTATATCCTTTGTACCCAATGTATTTCCAAGGCTTTTCCTCGATCTCTTTGGCGGTTAGTGGCGGTTTTTCTTGTGTTTTTTTTTTTTGATTTTTTTTTGTGGGGGGGGGGTGGGGTGGGGGGGGGGGGGGGGTGGG
>JWJB01000017.1:0-13549 GCA_000812895.1 Rutstroemia sydowiana | reverse complement strand
AAATCTATCTATCACCAGCCAACCGCCTCCCCTGCACCTCAGATAAAGCTTTACTTCCACTAAGGAAAGTAATCAGCCCTACAACTCCCGCAGCAGGAAGCGTCTGGAATAGATTCCATGTGGAGTAGTAGAGGAAGAATATTGCTTCCATACCGAGGATGGAGGTGAAGAATAGGGTGTGTGAGAGGGGGGCGGAGGAGAGTGCGCTGCTTAGGTGGGAGAGGTTGGCGCCGAGGTAGGCCCACTGTTTTTTGTTAGCTAGGAACTAGAAAAGAAAGGAGAAGAAAGGGAAGGTGTAAATGAAGAAGGGGAAGTGGGAAATGGAAGTAGTAAGGAGGAAGAACATACAACACCCAAAAGCACCGGCACAGTAGCCACAATAGCGGCAACAAAAAACAACGAAATAACCACAGGACCACTCTGAGGATCAGCACGGAAAATATGATTTATTTCAGGAAGTTTTCCATATCGTAAGGGTTTTTCCGTGGAAGGAGATGGTTTGCTGGTATCGGGCACGATGGCTAAATCGAATACGTGATTGCTGAAAGCTTGGGTGGAACCGAAGGAGCCGATGAGGAGAGTTGCGCGGAGGGGGAGGGAACTTTGTAGGAGTTGGGTGGGGATGTCTTTTTGTGCCTGTGGTTTGGGATGTTAGTAGGGTTTCTTTTTGTTTGGGGGTTGTTCTCTTCTTCTTTTGGGGAAATCAAATCGATCCTAGTTGGGAAAATGGGAATGAGTAAAAACACATACGAAATCAACCTTTCCCTTCCCAGTCTCCTTCACGGAAAATGGAAACGCTGTCTCCAACCCAGTATCTTGATCTCGAAGAAGTAAGAATGCTTGATGTGGTCGTTTAGCTTTGCGGTCTTCGGTTGCTGTGAGGATTATCTTGAGGGAATCGGATGCGCCGAGTGTGACGGGGGCTGCTAATTGTACGTGGTCTGATAATCTATGGGGTGGAAGGATATCGAATTAGTATTTGTGTTGCAAATCCCCAATCGCAATCCTACTCGCAGTCCCAATCTTTCCAAAATCCTTTAGAATATCCAATCCCAATGCTATTCTTCAGATATTCCCAAGCAGGAGGAAAAAGAAAAACCACTCACTTGTCCTTAAAATTCCCCGAACCACCTTTCGAATTCACAGAAATAACAGCTTCTTCAAATCCCCATGATGAAGCTGCAGCGGCGACATTTATAACACTCGCACCAACTAGTACCAATGAAGGTATTAAAGATCGTAAGAGACGCATTGTTTTATGTTTCTGGCAGGAAGATTTTTCCTTTGCCGTTGTGGTTTGTGTTATGGATTGGTTGTATTGACTTCAATTGTTGAAGCTCGGAGCCACGTAACCTATGAGCTTCAATTCAATTGAACACATTTCGAGTGAAGCTTATCGTGCGGGAGCGCTAAATGCGGCCGCTGCGGTGGTTTGGGAAATAAGGTTGGGTTTACTGGGGTTGAAACTTGACCTAGCTTGGAAAACATAGAAAGGAATGTCACCTTCCTTTCACTCCAATCATTTCACCCAATAAATCAAGTATTCCCTTATACTTTATAAGGAACAAATAATTGTTTATAGGTCATTTGATATCAAAATAATCTACGCAAATATGGACATGAGTGCACGTTCAGTATGCATGCATAGTTTATATTGCAACGAAATTCGGAACATGTTCGAATGTTCTTACGAGATGATCTATCAGCGACGATTTATACAGTAGTTCTGTTCACTATATGTACAATGCATCAAAGACAAATTGCTAGACGCGCATTCAGCATATGCACAGATTATATTGCTATGATGTTCAGAAATGATCAAGTGATCCTACAAATTACTTTACCAACACATACAAATTGCACATTAATCCTGTTCATTCCATACAAATCATACTCACCATCCACCATCTAGTCAAATTTAACACACACAGTATTCCCTCTCTCCCCACGACCCCTCTAAACAATTCCCGTACAATCCAGAAACAACAACCCCAAACAATCCTTACATTTCCTTTATAAACCCATCCCGAATCCCCATATTCCGATTTCCTTTTTCTCTTCTCTCATCATCAACTCTGAGATTAGGAACTTGAAACTGCAACTACCTTCTACAAATTGAATCTAGACCCAGTATCAAGAAACTAAAAACTTCAGAGAAGACAAAACTCAAAACAGCAAAAATGACAACCATCGTCACCATAATCACAGTCTACAAGTGTGGACACGAAACACAAGAGCGAGTAGTCAAAGAGCGAATCAAGGGATTGAAAAGGGGAGCCCCTCCAACCTCCTGGGTAGAACCCGAAGCAGCACACCCCCGCCGCTCCCGGCGAGATCATATCCCAAGCTTCAACGATCTCATTGGCAGCGCAGCTCCTGACCCCAACTACCGTCCTAAGCGAAGTCTCTCTCGAGAAATCATCCACAAAATCAAGCGCACTTTGTCGAATCCGAGTAAGCCAAAGCTAAAGATCGAGGTAAATGGCTCACCAGAAGAATGTAGCGAGTGTCTGGATCGAAAAGCAGAGGCTCGAAACCCTCTCAGACTACCAGCTACAACCCCATACATTGGTTCTGAAACAGTTCCTAAGTTACCCTCTCCAACCTCCTCCCCAACCTCCTCCTCTTTTCCTCGGGCACCCCCCCTAACAAGCTCACAAACCCAAGGTATCGTCCACTCAATGCGCGGCCTCTTTGGACGACGACCCCCACGTGAAGAAAATGTGGCTGTCCCGCCAATGGACACCTCAGACTCTGAGCCTGAGCCTGAGCTGACAAAAGGAGACGTTCAAATTTCGAATCTTGAAGAGTATGAGATAGAAGCGAGTTTGGGGTTAACGAAGGAGGAATTTGAAAAGAAGCAGAAGGAGATTGAGGATAGGGTGGCGGAATTTAGGAGAAAGGCGATTGAGGAGGCTTTTGAGAGGCCTTGAATTGTTGCTGAGAGAGAGGTAAGTTTGAAGTGAGGAGAATATCTATTTTTGCTTTTTCTTTTCTTTGGTTTTCTTTTTCTCTTTCTTGCGATTTCCAAATTTAAAAATTAAAAAAAAGTAAAAAAGAAATTTTAAAAACCCCCTGAAAATAAGTTAATGATATTTTTGTTTTTCCTTAATTGAAGAAAAGTTGACCTTTTCAAGATTTTATTTGCATTTGTGAATTTGTTGTGATCTATGAATAGATAATCAAGGTGTAAAGAACGATTGAAGTCACTGGAAGAGAAGTAAAGAATTGTTGTTGGCCACACCGCAGGGAGGTATTTATTCCATTCTTTCAAGCTGAGTTGGGATTCGAAATAATACTTTCGTTTCTTGTTTCTTGTTTCTATAGATTTCGCAGAGTATAATGATAGAAATAATGAATGTAGTATATTAGTATGGAGAGACAAGTCTTTGTTTTTGTTTTAATTTTTCTTTTGGCTCTTGATGTCACTTCATTCGAGTATCTCACGCTGTCGTAGCTGCCATTCTATCTGTACCTTGACAGTTGTGATTCCGAGTACTGCTTTTTATCCTCTTCGTGTACGAAGAAAATAATGGAAGTTTCATGAAGTAGAATGAGATGAGATATCAATTGTATTCCCAGACGAGTCAGAATTTTAGTACCAATGAAGGCCCGATTTGCAGCCTTTTGGAAATCGCAATCCGTATTTCCCCAAGGGCAAGATTAATTTCAGATGAGGATATTAAGTTTAATTTGCGGGGAATTGATTGCGTAAAGAGAATTCACCGGTAGTCAGCGGGTGGTCACTATCACCACTTCAATCGAAGTTGATGGGAGATTTCATATTGTAATGCCATCAAGTTTGTAGTAAAAATAATGTGTATTTTTGATATGTTGAAGTTTGTAGTACCAATTTTTCACCCAGATTAACATGCAGCTTCGCAATCTACCGAGTGAGTCGGACACCCTGTTGGCCATGGCCCATGAAATAAGAAGCTTCGGAAAGTCCAGAATGCGTCAAAAATGATTCTCAGAGGTTGCAAAGTCGGTTTTCTACCCAGGGTTCGAGGTTTGTCAAAAACTTTACTGTACCCGATTGGATTTAGGTAGTATCTCGTGTCGCTAGACTCTAGTAATAATAATGAAAGAAGAAGTCTCATCTGATCCATCCACTGTCACCCGTCATCTCATATGATCTCCTCTGATCACAATCAAGGAGCTGCTTACTTGTTGCAGCCAAATTATTCACTCACATCAGTACCACTTTTCATTTCCACCCAGCAACATCGACAACATGTCCCTGGTGAAAATTGAGAGATGAATGAGAATTCTCATTCTGAGGGGGGGGTTGATTTATACTCACGCTAAAAATTTCTGCCACGCTAAAAATCACTTTTCATCTCAAAAGGAAGGCGCGCACCATCTCATCTCTCCCCAACACCCATGTGCGTTCCTTCCCAGGTTGTACTGTATTCACTGCCGCATCATTACATCACCACGTGACTTTCGAGTGAATTCCCAACAATGTACTCTGGTCTCCGTTTCCCAATAAATAAAGTATGAATGAAGATGAGAAATTCATTAACGCATCCGTACCATTTCTGCGAAACTGATGTGCTGTTGTACTGTACCAGAGTCTAGACCATTAAGGTCAGACGAGATATCTCCACATCTCATTTCATTTCATCTCATCTCATCCAGCAGCAGCTTTGACTTCAAGATTACTCCAGAAATGGAAGACTCGGAAATTCCACACCGACTAACTTAGCAGGAGCATGCAAGGCTAATATCAAGGAAAGCAGGTACTGCAAGTAGGGTTCGTGAATGGATTAATAAATCTCTCGTATAAAATAGCTGTAAATATTAAATAACAAAGTGCAGCGAGTGGCTCAAATTGAACGTCGTTCCTGGGGATTTAACGAGGCTAGGCTATACACTCAGTACTGTATGCCCATTTCACCCATTCCATCCTCTACTTCCAATCTATTATTCCAATTTTTACATCATTACCACTTTAAGACTCCTAAGTCTTGTCGTTGAAAGGGATAGTGCTCCAAATCCAAATACTCCGCACCGCCGATCCACTTTTATTACCAGTAAGGCTACGGGTTCTAGAACCAGAGCTCAGTGGGTCTTAATACATACTATGCGCTAGCATTTTTCTAGTAGCATTGTTTTATAACCTTTATACGGGTAAGCAAAGATATAATTGGATGGTTCGTAGTTTGTTGTCGTTTGACCCAAGATCCCACTTTATACCCTACCACTAGTGTGGAAAAAATCTATGGTCTACCATGATCAATTTTGATACACTCCTCTACCTCCGTATAGTATATACAATGCGAAATTTTGAATAAGTACAAGGTACTTCACTTCTATAAATTCAATTTATACCATCCAATAAGAAAGAGGTTCTCGTGAAAAGCACTTACCATGATATGGCAGCGACGGGAGCAGGCCGTTGAAGGAGTGTCTGAACAAAGCATCAGGATTTTACCGCAGTATCATAGTTACCTGTTTTTCTATAAGTAGCTTACAGAATCCCCCTTCATTCTTTCCATCTCATCATCAACCTCACTCATCTATCTTCACTTCTATCTCATTTCGTGAATCTAATTCTCAATTTCAAATCATCTCTTCAATACCACACATTCACTCATACACTCACTCACCAAACCAACCAATTCATCCATCACCACCATGCAATTCACTACCTACCTCTCCGTTTTCCTCGCCACCCTCGTTTGTAGCGTTACCGCTTCTGTCCCATCAGCTTGTTTAGGCGAATGCGCCGCCGCGGAAAGTCTACTCGATAGCGGCTATGGTTGTTCCACCGCAGACCCAGTAATCGATGCTTGTCTCGGTTGCGCCGAAGCCAACGGTGGATCAGAAGCACTCACCCTCGTGTCATACCCAAAATTCAGCACAGACTGCCATTATTAATCGTCTGCTTCGAATTGATAATCCAAAATTTGGAAATTACAGTCCAGGTGAGTTGCTTTGAAGTTTCCCACCGGAATATATTGGATTCAACATTTCTAATTTGTGAGAGTAGAGGTCTTTTGGAAGAAATTGGATGGAAGAGCAGATTGAATCCGGTGGGATGGATGGGATAGTGTCGATGGGGCTAAGGTGTGGGTAGGAGATATAATACTTTATTGTGTATTATGGGGATTGGAGGATTTGCATTCTTGTTCAGGGGCTTGGTGCTTCTTGCTTTTTGATATATATATTAATAGCCTGGTTTATGAGATGGTTGAATGAACTGGTTCAAAACACTTTTCGGATCACACAATGCTGATATTTTGATCATGATACTGAGCATCGATACTTGAACTCGATACTTCCTTTCTTGGTTTATAAGGATTCCATGCTATTGGTACCGGACGCTTGCAAAGGCAAAACTTCATGGCTGTAGATATAAATGTTCGTTGGCGAGCCTGTACAGTATATCTTTAGCTCTTACTTTTCACGCCTGTGTTCCAGTCTGGGATGAATAGGATGGAGATACAGGTTTTACTGTTGTTAGACTTGATAGCCGGGTGTATTCTCTTTTGATTTGGGATGTTCTTCATACATTTCAAGATACACCTGACTACTTATGTCTAGTTTACCTGAGTAGAGATGTCAAGTTGATGAATTCCTCAGATGAGATACAACAAAATTAAATTGATAAGTAACCGTAATTATCCTAGTCCTTATTCTCCTTCTTCAAGAATCAAGCGCAAAACATCTATCCGTACTATCCTCATTATTTCCCCACCAATATGGCATAGAAACCACCTTCCCAGCCCCAAAGAACAAGAAAATCAACAACATATTCAAATTAAATCCTGCATCAAAAGCCGCGGCAAGAATATAGTTATACCGAGCCCATAGAGGGTATCTATATCTGTAAGCCCAGAAAGCAACTATGAATCCTCCGATGATTGAAGATGTGTATCCGGTACTGATATTTCCGTAGAAATTGGCTAGGCCGGCGAAGAAGATAGTCGTATTGAAGAGGTGGAATTTCGCGCGTGGGAATCGTTTGTGGAGGAGGTAGATAAAGGGTGGAAGAAGTGCTCCAACGAGGAATCCGTATGGTAGCGGTTTGAAGAGATCAAGTTGGAATAGACGTTTCGGGCCCTAGTGTATCGTTAGGATATTATGAGTTGATTAGATCAGTAAATTACTTACAACAAGTACATATTGTGTACTAGTAGTCAGGGTCGAAGCTATCGATTGGCCAGTCCATTGATGTGTTGGATCCGTCAAATCGCCATTCAAATATTCGGACTTTGTATTGAGAACCCAGCGAACGACACCATAATTAACCGGAATTCCAATAAAGCAACCGAACACCTGAGAGAAGAAGACTGCCCTAGGAGGAATATGCATGTAATGTCCAATCTTCTGATCCTGCAACATGAGTTGAGCTCTGTACCAAGCATCACCAGCGATGGAAGAATAAACCGAAGCACCAGTGGGGTTTTTATGTCCGGAAACTGCGTTGACCATTAATCCGTAGAGAAGCTCATTCGTGGTACCAATTGGGAGTTGGTAGTTCGAAAGTGCATAGAGCCAACCTAATGGAATGACGACAACAACTCCTGTAAGTATCGCAACGAAGTATGTCCATAAGGGAATGAACAGTTGCCCTGAACCGAGGATAGCCATCATGACTACGAATGTGACGAGAAATAGGATCACTGACCACCACCAAGGAACCTCCTTATAGGAACGTTGAATGATGTTGAGTCGGTCTCCATATTGATGATTGATAGTCTCTCCTTCGACTTTGTTCTTGCGTCTCTCATTGAGCTTTTTGATTGTATCTCTTATTTGAGTAAAGCCAAAAAAGCAGATCCAGCTTATACCCGAAGTATACGAAGCATAATCAAAAAACATTGACCACAATTGCTGTGTCCCAACATAAATAGGTCCATACTCTTCATAGGCTGTTTCGTTGAAGTTTCCATCAGCAGAAATGAGATCTGTTACTGGATACACAGTGCCATTCTCTGGAATACTGTTAGTCATACCACGTCTTTCTCTATATTGGATAAATCTTACCTTGATATAGGCGATTGGACATCAATTCATTCTTCCATGATCCGAGTTTACCCCACTTTGCCGCCGGCAACAGAATCCAACAATTAACGGCAAAGGCGGAGAAAATGATGACTTGCGTCCACCAAGGAGTAACGAACAAACTGTTACTGTTACTCAAACTAGCCATACTCGACCAATCCAGTGTGAAATTCAAGAAACCCATGCCCCCAAATCCTGATCCCATAAAATTCGCTACCTTGTTGTGGGGTGCGACCCAGCAAAGGAAAGCCAATGATCCCAGCATTGGAAATACAAATTCGGGGAGGAATTGCCATAGAGTGATGAATAGCAAAGAACCGAAGAAAACTTTCATTTGTTTCCTGGAGACCCGGGATGGGTTTTGTCTTTGTCTCTTTTGAGTTTCGAATAGAGCAGTTTGACATAGTGCCTCTATTTTTTATTGTATTAGTACTAATTGGTTCACTGAATTGCAAAAAGGAGACACTTACGATACCACGGATATACTGGATCATATAGCAAAAATTGTCGGGCTATAGCAGCAAAAGAGTACCCAGTGAAGACAACAGACCACATGAAAAAGATGGCTACCGCCGGGTGAATGGTAATTCCAAAATACAGCTCGGCTATGGAGATTGGAGCGTAAGCCAGGTTATATGTCGCACCAGATGCTGCTGAAATGGTAATCAAGACATGTTCTTTGGTTCCCCATGGACCCGGGTTCAGATTGAAACCCCAGTTTGTGAATGGCAAGCGGATTTTTTTGGCAGGTAGAACTTTGGCTAACCATATTCCAGCATAGTTTGAAATGATTTGGACGAAGAATACGGAATATGGAGCATATGTTGTTCGATATGAGCTCATTTGTGATAGGAATGCACCAGGAGCCACGGTTAAAATGGTCAAGAGAAAATAGCGGAACGTAAGTGTAGGTTCGGTAGGATCATCTTCGAGACTGATGATTCGGCGTACTTGTGGTGGAATATCTCGTAGTGTAGGATCATCATCTTCGTAGCTCACGCTCGCTGGTAGTGGTGCTTTTTCGATATCGATGGCTGACGTCTCTTCGAGAGGTGTGGCTGTTTTAATATCTCCCTCAGTGGTATTTACTCCAGCTGATTTATTTTCCTCCATACCAGAAGCATTCGAGGCAATCGAAGGATCGTCTCTTTGTTCTGTGATTGTGGAATCATTATTACCATCGTTGTCGCGACTGAAAAGCCGGTTGCGCAAAGACGAGAACGCCATTCTCATGATGTGTATGTTAGAAACGAGGTCGCACAATACTCAAACTGCCAAGGTCGAGACAGCTCTATATACCATTATCATGAGATACCAATTGCCGCCACTAAGCGAAGTTGACAATATCTCGGGGTACTATTGCACCATTTTCTTACCAACCACATGTGGAAAATTTAGATTGTAAAGTGAATTTTTTTCTCGCAAACTCAATGGATCGACAACCGTGTGCAACCTCTAGATCACCGGTCTAACTCAGAATGGATGCTAGCATTCAATTTCGAGAGTGGTGCGGATCAATAACAGTGAGAAACTAAGAGTCAGGATGCCACTTTATCAAATCAATATGGAGAAAGTGTGCGTGTACGATTCCATTATCGTTACAGCGCTACTGTATGTGAAGTGGAGTATCCCAGCAGCAACTTTCCCATCTTTATCGGTCTTATCTAGCTTGCAGATAGATATATATAACAAGGAATAATAGAGAAGCTCATGTATCTCCGCAGAAGGAATGCAACTTTGCTTCAAACCATACCATCCAGATCACCAGACTCCAACCGTTTGCCATTCAGTGTAAGGCGTGAAGTATACGGTGAATCGACGATGATACAAGTAAACTTAAGCCTTTTTGAATGATCCGAGGTATTTTATGGCTGGGAGGAATACGAGAGAGAAATCACGAAATCGGAAGCATTATTGATGTGCTTTTAGACTTCCAATTTTCCATCTCTTGTGGATTGTGGTTGGAAAATTTTGCGCCTGTTACATAATAATCATAGCATTTTAGCCATGAGAACCTAGGAGGTTCCCCACTACTGCCAGCCCGCCGGCCAACCTTATTTATCACTGCACAGACCAAGACCCATATATTGTTTGTTTGCTACGATTCTATTCTTTTCAACCCAGAAAATTTATCATATCAGACTCATCAATTGAACAATTATCTCGAGTAAAGTGCGGTTCCCTCCGTCGATGGTTTTCTATTGACAGCGCATCAATCAAGATCATATTGATGGCGCTCATTGCGCTGCATGATTGGCTTTCACGATCTTGAACATCATTGTTAGGTGCGTCGGCAGAATGGAATGGTTGCATCCTTTATCCAAATTCCCCAAGGACCTTTGCCACTTGCGGCACATGGTCAATTGAAAAAACTTTTGGTATGTGATTTGAGGATATATTATCTAACTTTGAGCTGGCTGATGTTGAATGTTGAATATCCTTAGCTCATTGGAATATTTGAGAAGCCACCTGCCTAATTGGGATATCAGCCACATGCACTGTTATCTGAGACTGCTCGTATAGAATTTCATATGCGTCTAGCCAGAAGCTCTTCCATTAAAGCACCAATGACCATTGTAATTGGTTGGGTATGTTACATTTTATTCAACAGATAATCCTTATCAGATCCAGGATTGGCATTGAATGGATTGCATCAAATTCCTTAGCATGGCGTCAAAGCCCCTGTTCAGTTACCATCGTCTTCAATTCACGATCGTGGATTATTCTTTTGTCTCTTTCATCGGACGAAAACCTGAGATGACAGGATATTCAAAAGTGCAGCGAATGATATTCTTCGCCACTCATTATCCCATTCTAATCTACGATCCTAATACACATTTACCGCATCGGAAAAGGACGGCAGAGATCCCGGCAAGCAGATGGACATCCGGACATATTTCTGACTGCAGGACATAAGTCACCAACGGGCTGCTAAAATAATAGGCTGAGAATCGTTAAGTCCCAAACCAATATGAATTATTCCGGAAAGAGTATGTAGGTATGGGTTATGATTAGCATGGCGCAAACGACGCACTAGTATAGTATGGCATGGCCTACTTTGTTGCAGAAAAAATAACTCACCTGACATCGCATTACTTATCAGTATATATTCCAACAGTCCTTCTTAAGGTTGCCATTAATTCCATGTTGAATTGTGTTATTAGGATGTGGCGGCCCTTATCAATTGAGTACAAGATTTTCAATTTTCAATTTAGTTGTTGGAAGGTTGGCTTGGAAATATCCTCCTTTAAGTCCGTCCGGCATTCACCAAATTGTACATGGAGCCGATATGCGCTTTGGAAACAATCAATTCCAAACATTTGAACCATGTTTCTACAGAAATATTCAAGTAATACAAATATTCCATGTTTGGCATGCGGCTTGTCCTGTATCGATACAGTCAGAGGAGTCTTTCTCGCATAATTATGCACCCCGCTCGACCACGGTTACATCATAGTTCTTTCCACCAAAAGGATTCTTCGGCAATCGCAATTACCAAATCTCTTGGCTCGTCGAGTAAGGCCCTGCCATTGATGTCGATCTTAACAAAACATAGAGTTAGCAGTATGGTCTATAGTTATCTGCGTTGATCTGAGCTGAAATTGAGTTATACTCATTCAGGGGAAAATTGGGAGCATTTTGGGTTGAAGTCAACTCTTATGTTTTCATCCAATTGGCCTTGCTGAACTAGTCACAGTCTTACGATAGATTCTGCATCTTCGCAATCTGCGCGTATTCTGATCCCAGAAGCCGAGCCATTGACCATGATCCATGATCGGCAAGAAAACTTTAAAGTGTTTCTGTTCCCAGGCGATACGAGATTGATAGTCTTTACTTTGTTCTATGTAGATTGCACTGACTTCAGCCGTTATTCGCGGTACAGAGTCTTGCAGGGGACTTGTGGCACACAACTTTAACTTCAATACCCATCTAGGTTGAGAGGTTGTGGTCCTCGGTGCCATCCTACCCCGCTCCGAAGATGATATCTAGCCGTCTCCCCAAAACTCAATTTCTATTCTATACCATTTATCGCTGCGTACTTTGTAGCAAAAACCATGATGTTTTCCCCTGAAACTGGCACAACGATTGTATTTGGCGGGATCTGTTCTCTAATTATCTACAAAATCATATACGAACTTTTGTTCTCTCCCTTACGACACTTTCCAGGCCCCTTTTTGGCAAAATTTACAGACCTCTACCGTGCCTTTTGCTTGACTCGGGGTCATATCGACAGAACCAACATAGAATGGCATCGCAAATATGGTACTGCGGTGCGTATTGGCCCGAATACTATTAGCCTCAGTGATCCATCATTGATTGGGACGGTATATACTACCAAAAATGCATGGCGTAAGGTAGGTACATGTTATCATATTCCCATTTGTGTGATGAGATCTTGGGATTCTTCTTACTTGCTTTGGATATACTATGATTCTTGGTCTTCCTAATGTACTGACATAATCATATCCAGAGTGATATGTATAGACCAAGTCAAACTCTCATTCAAGGACAACGAATGCTCAATCTCTTTACCACCCAAGATGACGGGTGGCATAATAAGGAAATCAAGCCAATTAGACATCTATGGACCATGACCAAGTTACTCGATATTGAACCTTTGATCGATGAGACTCTGGGGGCATTTGTTACAAAATTGAACGAAAAATTCGCGAATGAATCTGGCAACAATGTCTGTGCAATGGATGAGTGGTTAGCCTACCGTATGTTTTTTTATTAATTTACATCGCAAAGCTTCGAACTATTCTGATTACATTCTAGTCTCTTGGGACGAAATAGCAAACGTAACTTTCGGACAGCCATACGGCTTCATTGAACAGGGAAAAGATGTAGATGGTCTCATCAAAGATAGCGTACAAGCAACCTCTTATTTCTCATTCGCTAGCCAAATTCCATGGATTGATCACCTCCTCGACAAAAACCCCGTTATTCGAATAGGACCTAGCCCAGGATTTGCTGCCGTCATCCGTGCTTCCAAAGTACTTTCGCAATATCGTCAGGGATCTTCAACCAATTTACAACCAGACAACGCTACCCACTTTCTCGCAAAATACCTCAAGGTTCAAGAAAATTACCCAGACTTTATTGATGACAATAAGTTGATAACTTATCTCATGATAAACATGGCCGCAGGCGGTGATAGTACTTCTGCCATCCTCCGAGCCGTCACTTACCATCTTGCCAAAACCCCATCCGCGTATCAGAAGCTCATTGATGAGCTAGACAATGCGAGATTAGATCTCCCTGCACAGTGGAAAGATATTCGCAACCTTCCCTATCTGAATGCCGTTCTCCGTGAAAGTATGCGCATCAATACTGGCGTTGCCATGATAATCGAGCGTGTTGTACCCGAGGGAGGTCTTACCCTCTCCGATGGTCGCCATATCCCCATTCACACAAACGTCGGAATCAATCCCGCGGTAACAAATCATAACTACAAAGTCTTCGGCACTGATGCCGATGTCTTTGATCCCGATCGTTGGTTAAAAAGAGATGGGGAAGATGATGATGCATTTGA
>JWJB01000015.1:0-19192 GCA_000812895.1 Rutstroemia sydowiana | reverse complement strand
GTTGAGATGATAAGATTTGACTCCATAAGATGAGTTTTGGTGAAACATCCATACCCAGAACCCCGGATTCATGGCCACTATCTATGGAGGAATCGTACGATAGTTTATCTAATTTATTTCGCAATCACATATCAACCAGGATTCTAACGACTGGCCGAAAAAGCTTTATTACTCTGACTAGGCTAAACTTCTCTTAGGCATATTCTTATGAAAGAAGACTAGCCTCAACTAGCGTGTTCTTATGAAGGAGGATCAGCTAGGCGCTAATAGGAAGGAGAGAAAAGAAGAAGTAGTAAGACCGCCTAACGCAGTAAGAAGAAAGCTATGTATATAAGGGAGGTGTATGGGTGGAAAAAACCTCTGTGATTTAGCTGACGAACAAGAGGTTACATGGAGAAGGAAGGCAAAGGGAATTTAATATCATATACTGCCACTCGGTACAAGGGTACCCATAGCCCGATAATATCGAAATTACCTCAATATTCACATATTCATAAAAACAACCACATCAAAAAACAAAACGTATATAAATAAATAAGTGTATTCAAAATTAAAACATATGGGACGGCCAAGTCAAATTCTAGGCTAATGGGTTACCAAATAGTCTCTTGGGACGTCCCATTAGTTATGTGGGAACACAATACGAAATGGGCCTGACCAGATCCCGGAGGAAATTATTCCATTTACATAGTAGGCAGCATATACTTTCACTACACACTACTCACACAAATCTTATAGTCTATGGGTATTATGGTGTTCCGTTCTTCCCTATCTTGCTATCTTGTTATCTTAATGGTTATTGTTAGTCATCTTCCTGTACCTTTTGCACTTCCACATCAAGGTATCTAGGTATCCGTGAGGCTTTGCTGGAGATGTTGAAAATGTCAGCTTGGGTTACACTGAACTTGAAGGAATGAAGAAGGGTAAGCTAAGCCTCATAACACAGCCTCGTCTAGTAGAGGCGCGTTCTATTGCGCCAAATCCGTATTCTCGGAGAAGATGTATTGCTGTTGTTCTCCCCTTTGTCTTATGTATTAACGAGCGACGGGTATCGAATCGCGAAACTGTGTTGGAAGGCAAGAGCAGCGAGATGATTGAAGACAACTATACCTACGCGACACTGCTAAACCTTGAAGGAATGAAGGCAGGTAAGGCAAGTTTCATCGTAGCCCAACAGTCCTGATACAGGTTCGATTCTTTCAACTCCGCATACGTAGATATGGTACTCTGCTTCCCCTTCCTCACCTCATCTTATGTATTAACAGCAGCGGAGACAGAATCGCGGGGGAACTAGCCGAGGACACCAGCACTAGCATCACCATGGCACACGACCCTAACCCTAACGACCCGACCTAAGCAACGGTGTAACGCGTCTCGACCCTAAACCGACACCATATCTGTACTTCGATACGCAATGCGCGTAGAGCGGATGTGTTATTTCGATAATGATTCGATGAGGAGGGAGGGAGTTCGACAGATTATTCGAAACTATCGATCGCAGATGTTAGCTCGCGTCAAAGGCATGTTAGGGTCGAAAACAAACACAAGAGAGGAAGAAGGAGGAGTGGGAGGGGGGAGGGGGAGAAATCTTATCTGCAAGGTAGCACCTCGGCATGGAGATGTATAGGACTGTTGAATATATTGAGTGTGCAGAGATAGAGACTTCAATAGCGGTATTGATTTGGGCTAGGTGTTAATACTACTAGCCCACAACAAGCGCGACTTGGGCATGTAAACATGGCTTTAGCACATAAAATGCAGGTAACCCTATACTGTGTATAGGACATTGCTCCGGACCGGATGCTGGCTAGCACTAGTCGGACTTCCGAGCTATGAAATAAATTTATGATCGATCGGCATGAAGGACAACAAAAAGCAATCGGTAAATCTCGAACGCGAAGATCGAATTTCACGACCGGAAAGGTCGCGTCTTTCATATTGGTAATTATTGGAGAGCAATGGGGGATCAGATTTTTAAAGAGATAGGAATGCATATTTCATCACTCGGATCTAACGGCAAGATTTAAAGAACTATTACATGTGCCATATTTATTACCACGCCGTTGAGCGGCGAGTTAGCGGCACCACGACTTCGGAATTTTACCCCTCCACGTACAAAACAGAGCCTAAGTGGGAACTTATTGCTTGCTATCGAACATAATGTAGTATTCAACCGTCGCTCAGTATAAAAAGTCACACCATTGATCCTACAGGATTGATCATATTCGCAAATATTTCCAAGAGCGTATAGCGAATACCTTGTCACAGCCCTGGATGATGTTACTTAACAAGTTTACAATTGTGCAATTAATCAATTAAAGCGCGTAAAAAACACGAAATCATGTGCTAGAGACCCTGCAATTTAGGTGACCAAGAAGTTCATTGGCCTGCTGACGGGAGAAGGGATTCTTCACCCCCGTTGCTTTAATTATCTGCTATGTGATCCGCTTCATCCCCATGGGAACAACCAAATTATCACATTGGAACAACAGGGGATCATCCCCCAAAAAGGCATAGTAGATTGCATAGAGGAAATTTTATGTCCGCAACTGCTCCTTTCGGATTGACATACATTAAAGGACGTTATGACTGACTCATGAGACTTTTATGAATGATATTGATCCGACTTGATCCTTTGACAATTACTAGGATAAATTGCAACCCCGATTCCCATATTGGGGGCTTTTTATCGCTGAACAAATTGAGCTTCCTCCGATACGATTCTGCCTTGTAGATTATCCCCGACATCCATATTTAGAATTTTTCTGGGTCTAGAAAAGTTCAAACATTGCAACCAGATTCGTATAAATTTACGATCTGGTAGTGTTGTCGATGGGGGGTGGTGGATCGGGTTCCGGGTCGGCCCAGAGTTGCGGGTTGGCTTATTAAAAAAATCGCCATCCAGCCTACTGTAATGAGCCCGGGTGCTCGGATATTCTCCCATTGCTGACCCTGCGATCCTGCATGTTCAATTTGAGATCTCCTCATCAAGGCTTCGAGTTATGGGTCAGGGTTAAGGTAACTATAAGCACCGCTTTTAAATGCCTAAAGTAGGGTCCCCTGGAGTGGGGGCAATCTCCAGGGTTTCATTCCGTATCCAATGCCCGTTTTTTGGTTTATAATTTCGAGATGCACGATAGCGCACCCCGCCCCCTCAGTGCATTATTTTGGATGAAAGTTACAGCTGCATCGTTGCCCGATTAGCGTTTCGACTTTAATTCGAATATTGTCTTGGCTTCACCAGATTATCATCTCGACTCTGTAAATGCTTCGCCAGATTATCATCTCGACTCTGTAAATCCTGCCGATAGTCATCGATCACCATCCATCATTCGCTCTTTTGCGAATGATAGAACTAAGGATGACAAATCCACCATCTATGGGATGCTGCTTCCCGTATCTCCTTAGAATGACGGAAATCTTTCGTAATTAACAGTCAAAAATTTGGGTCGACGCGCCCAACACCCCCTGTACACGGCACAATGCATCAGTCTCTTTGCAGAACTGTAATTTGTTGGTCGGTGATGGGTTTGCAGCAATCAAAATGCAACCCAGTAAATAAACAAATAGGTAACAAAACTGATGCATCATTTGGAATTATCGAAGTTGAGTGCGGATAGAATGTGGCCGGTGCACAAAGAGTGTAATAATAAAACAATCAGTCGTTAAATGAATATGAAGCAGCAGGGTAATCGAAGAATATGCACGATGAGACACTTTCTGCTTTCACAAATACCCCCAAAATCCCGAAGCGGCGTTGATGGATTTTGTTTTTGCCAGAGAACTCATGACCAAAACCTTGGACTCGGCGGTTCGTGAATCATGAATCACGAACTCTAAAGCTATCATGTCGGCGTATTTATCAGAACATGCCGTGTAAGAATGGGCTGGCGACATTTCCAGAACATGCCGCATAACAAGGTTGCTGTACCTGACCGAATATTCGGATAAGTACCATTCGTCTCATTAACTTGCCTTTGATCGATTCCGTGATACGCGTTATTGGTATTGGTATATCGGGAATGCTGTACACGGGTACAGTATTTCTCCCTTTCCTTCCTCCCTTTCCTCACTCCCTTTCCTCCCTCCGTCCCTCCCTTTTCTCCCTGTTCTCCCTCCCTCTTTTCCCTCCCTTTTCTCCCTGCTCTGCAGCAGCTATAAGGTTGAGCCCTTCGCTGCCTACCTACGAATACATTTTTATTATCCATCTCCGAAATACGCATCACCAGACATGAAACAGTCATTCCCAAAGATCGTTGAATCGTCAACAAAAATTTGAAGTTGAGGCGCTGAATGTTGGCGGGGTTACACCGGCATTGTGATTCCCAATAGTGGTTGCGGGAATTGCAAACAATAGTCAATACCAAGTATCGCGAAACTTATAGATCTTCGGTGAATATACCCATCAGGTAAACAAACGATTCCGTACCAGCATATTTACACGCTCTCCGAATTCAATTGCGAAAGAATCGTATTCCAACATACGATCTGATGCTATGTCGAACTCATCGTCGCATACAGCTGGTCGCATACACATCCATCATCAGCAGTTTTCAATCAGCCGTCCAGTTTCCACACCAGTACCGATAAGAAAATTGGTATAAAACCAAGTGGTCAAATATGTGTCGAGATTACTAGTCGAGGTATCGTAACCTATACTTATAAGCATTTCCAATCCGTTTGCCAATCTATTTGGAAAAAGGAAAAAACGTGGCCCCACTAGGTCGTTCGTTTGCTCTAACTGCAACAATGGAAGCGGATTGGCGCTGATGACAAACGGTGCAGCTAAAGAGGTTCAGTATCACCGTCATTTGTTGTCGTACATGCATTGAAGCATTCACTCTGTACACCTCATATGGAACTGTGTCCAGATATTCGAGTCAAGGAAGTGGGACGATATAAGAAATGGCGACGATTTCACTGTGGAGCAGCAGCGTCAAACAAGAATAATTCCGTCACTGCAATACCCATCATCCTTATTATCTATTCCCGATTCTACGAATCCGAAACATGCCAACGGATATGAAATGTGATGTATCATAAATGCAACCTCAATTTAGGCTATGATAGGCATCTAATCCATAGCGGTAGGGTTTATTCACAACTTCAATTACTGTATTTGAGGGAGTATAACAGTAGGCACGGTGAACAATTTCTCAGATGGGACGGCAGGGAGATTGAAAAATTGAATAATTTGCTTTTCCTTTTAGAGGATCGTAATATCTTTACTCTTCAGTATGTGGTGTCTAGCTAACCAGGACGCAATCTCAAAATGCAATGAGATCCCTGTGACTTTTTGTCGCTGCCAAACTTGAGCACCATGAATCCAAAAGATTCCACTTACTTTTGGAAATAACAGCCCCCCAGCATCCATAATTGAGCCACCCAAATGTCGTGCGTATTATGAAGACGTCGTAAATCAGTGCACCTACCATTCCACAGATCCGTGAGTGCAACAGAAGCTTTTCAAGTACACCAAACACCAGCCCTAACATCATGACCGCCCATAAACAATTCACGCTTCTCTGCATGCGATAAAGAACCATACCAAAGCCATTTCAATTCCTCGAAATGAAGAATCCCTTCGCATAAGGCTTCCTATTTGTTCCAATCTTACTCCCAGATCTACCTTGTTGCCACGATTCTTTCAAGCTCCGAGCTGGCACGGATGCCTTTGGTGGAAAATGTGGATTTTGTGCTTCTGCCACCCGGTATGTAGTCGAGCCGATTCGTCGATCTTTCGGTCGCTTTTCAATGAGGTCGCGAAGCTTGCTCTTTTTCGCGATTATAGGAAGATGCTTCGAATGTGTTTCGCGAGGTATGGATGTGTGGTCGTCGTCCTCTAGGTATTCGAGTGGTAGGAGGTCTGGTAATGGTATATAACCAAGTCGTGGTGCGAAGGTACGTTCGATTTCTTCTGCATCGTCATCGGCTGTGCCATCTCCTTCCAGCGTATTTGACTCTGCCTCATCAAGCTCCGTGTTATCCCGTTCTGTGTTTTGTGATCCGGTAGGTGAAATTGAAATGTTTTCATCGACTTTTGGCTTTTGGGATGGTGGTAACATTTCATCGGTTGCGGAGCTTACTTCGAGTTTGCGTTTTTTGCTGGATGCCTCTGCTTGGCGTTTGAGAAGAGCATCTTTTTCTTGTCGTTTCTTCCTCGAGGCTGCGGCTTGTCTGGTAACAATTAGTAGGATCCATGGTATAAGTTTTGGAAGTAGCATACTCTTCGACCGCTTTCGCAGCTTCTCGCGCCTTTTCTTTCGCAATCTTCACTGCATCATTTGTGGCTACTTCTTCTGGAGCATCATCGTCACTGCTTTCATCGTCTTCCTTGTTGATAACTTCTGTTGTCTCCACAGTCGCATTTTCGATTTTCTCCTCTACTTCTGCCACGACCTCTTCGTTTCCAAATCGTTTATGTTTTGAACTGACTGGTGTTTTAATAACCACGCTCGTTTTCGAAGAAGCTTTTGGTGTCTCTCCATCCTCTGCTACGATTTCGGTCTCCTCTTTCGTCTCAATAGTCTGCGAAGCAACCGGCGAGTTACTAGCAGGTAGTTCTACGACTGTCGGTGTTGGAGTAGTTTGTTTCGGTGTAGTTTGTTCATCCATTTCTGGCACCAGTACATTCTTTCCCTTTCTCGTTCGTGGAGTCGCTACAATTTCGTCTTCGACCGCAATCTTCTGCTGCAGACGTGTGCTTTTTCTCGTTTTCCTCCTGATCGGAGTGCCATCCTCAACATCTGTACTTTCATTCATCGACGGAGCTGGTGATTGATTTATCGAGTTTCCTCGAGCTCTGCCCCTCGTAGTAACCATACCGCTTTCAATTCGCAATTGCTGTCCTGGAGTTTGAGGTTCGAGATCTAAATCAGAATTGAAATAAGTCTTTAGTTTCGACAACATGCTTTCAAGAAGTTTCGTATTGGTTGAAAATTTACTTTTATTAAAAATCTTGTGGGCCTTCTTCATGCACTGGAACGCAAGAAAATTCACCAAAAACTTTTTTTTAATTCGCGCTATTCCTTATCCCAGATAGCAAGACGCGGCCGCTAGTTCAATATCGACCACAGCTCTCAAATAATTGTTTGGCAGTACGATATTCAATTTTGATTGACAGTACTCAATGGCGACCAGAATGCTTCCCAGGTTTCCAAATGGAAGTGGGACAAAGCTGGTGATACGGAGCGCCATCCACGCGACTTCGAGAACTTTTGCAAGTCCAGCAGTAAAACCCAAACGTATCGCGTCAGTAGCGCCTCCGGGGTATAAAAAGGTACCGATCCGGTGGACCTCTGAAGATGCTCTTCCATCCCTTGATATGCTCGAAGCAGATCATGCTTCCGGATATTTAGTTATGAAACCGAAGAAGGTGATGGGATTTCTTCGGGATTTCCAGCGTATGTCGGTGCCGCTCGCAAAACCTGGATGGGAACGAGGTCTTTGTGATAGTAAGCAGCATGCTCTCACATACATACTAGGTGACTGATACGCCGTAGAACATGGTATCAATACAGCGACACTGTCAAGATTATCAATGTCATTGGGAAGAGGTCAAGGAAATGCACAAAAAGCCCTGGCGCGAACTTTGATCCACACGGCATCGACCCTCGGAGATGTTGAAGCAACATTGGAGCTCTCAAATTATGCTTTGAAGACGGGAAAATTGGACCAGAAAGATTTTCCGAAGTTACTGCAGCGCTTGGGAACGTTGGCGAAAAGAGACCGAAACGTTCAAGCAATGTCGTTACTCGGACAGATCCTCTACAGCCAGGGGAAGAATGACCAAGCTGCGCAATGGCTCAAGCGAGCAATCGCGACAGATCCAGCTTTTGATGGTGCAAGTGATGTCTATATTACCCTAGCTCAAATACATGAAACCAATTCCGAGCCATCGGAGGCGCAGGAGATGTACAAGAGGGCAGCGGCACTTCCATTAGAGGACGCACGTGCCAATTTCTACCTATCCAAATACGAATCTCCAGGATCGGCGGAACAACACGTTTATTTGACAAAGGCAGCGATGAGTGGTATTCCTGAAGCATGTCACAACCTCGCATCTATTGAATTATCAAAACTTGGCGAGCAGGCTGACAAAAAGCCGGCCGAAAGGGAATACGGTATGGCGAAGGAATGGTTTGAAGTTGCTGCGGAAGCGGGGTTTGGCTTGAGTATGTTGAACTTGGCATCAATATGCAAGTCACTGGGAAGGCGTGATGAGGGTTTGGTGTGGTTACAACGAGCGGAGGAACTTCCGGAGATACGTACAGAAGCTGTTAATATGATGAAAGATTTTTGATTCTTTTATTCTCGGGTCAATTGCCGTCGTAACGTATGATATCTTGCTCGGGACTTGGAATCACCTGTCGACTGTGCCGTATTTGAGATTCCATTCAAGATTCTGAGTATCAAAAACTGGATTCGTTTTCACAGACAAAGAGCCTGCTTGGGAATCATTCGCATAGTCCCCTTGAATTACCAGAGTGGGATATCCATTACAAATTATTCGATCGCTAAGGTGATGTGCCGTGCGATGGTTTGGAACATGACGGATGTTTCCTTGTCCAGTTGAACAAGGAGATTAATTATAGCTTTCGAGGCATGTTGGACATAGTTGGACTCGATGCAACAGTCACTGCCAAAGAGTCGTTGGGTAAGGTTCTGTGATAATTTGGAATACGAGATGTATTTCCTTGTCTTGTTGAACAAAGAAATCAATTGCAACTTTTGGAGCGAGTTGGGCAACAACTGTTGGAGTGGATGCAATTGTAACTGCCATGAAAGATTACACGATGAGATGGAATGTAAGGCACCACACCATCAAACTAAATGAAAGAGCCTAGTTGCAGCCTTTCAGTCGAGTTCAATAAATCGAGGTAGGTATGATGAAGGCTCTAACATCGTCTCATGGGGCGTAGTCAATTTTTTTTGTTTCCTAAATTGTTTTATTTATAGATATTCGCAGCTTTGATTCTAGGTTTTGGTTATAATGTCTTCGAATTATGCTGCTCATTCCTTCGATCCTGGCATCATCGTACAGCACGTTACCAGATACCAATACTTCATGTTAGTATACCACAATCCGACTTGGATATGAACCATTATTAACATGCATATACCTCTAAGCGACTCTACCACAAAACGATAGTGATACCGAACTTTCAGAAATGGGCTCAGTACGTACCCCCCACAAGTTTTTTAACACTTTTCATGAGCGGATTTATGAACGCGTAAAAGAGCCCCCCCACACGGATGGCGCCGTTTCAAGGATGGAATTCTACGATGTCAATGCCGATTTATATCTACCGAATTTCGTAGAATCTTTTTTGAAGCAATACGAATCTGTCGACAAGTTCATAAAGGACAACAATTCAGAAGAACTCTCAAAATGGCGCGACTTGCGAGAGCACGATCTATCTGTCATAGTTGAGGTTTTTCAAGTTTACGATTCCACTCATGATGTTTTAAAGAGCCCTGTTCGCTTTGGATGGAATATTGAGGCGGTGCAAAATGGATCGATCGAACAATACCCAATCATTTGTGAAGGGAATAACTTGGAAAATGCAAAGATGGAGGACTTAACTGAGTGGGGGGAGCTTACAACAGCTCCAATCCATATACTTACGGTGACGGGCCGGGATCGCGATACGAATATTATGGCCAGAGTGTACAGTATGTGAAGAGACGAATTGAGGGACGGTAGATCAGATACCCACATGCTCACATGTTTTTTTTTGTGCCGCAAGGGGATGCGTCAAAGTTCATTAACTCTCCTTATACTACACTGGTTATCTCATTATTTCATTTATGGGTATGGGTATGGTTTTATCCCACTGGGTTTCCCACACCACTAGGCAAATGCATACCTGAGTCTTGGAGCCGGATGCTTGTTGGCGGTCGATGTTTGTATAATAGTTCCAACCATAAACTTCTGTATAATTCTTGCTTTACAAGCAAAATAATTCTAATGTTCAATCAGAGGGTATTCCTACTCTTATAACCCTTTAATCAACGCATCCATCTAATCAAGTTGAAGTGCATGTGCGTAGTGATATTTCTTATGATTGGCGTCACGACTTAGTTTTAATTGTTGCATGCGTAATAACAGTGGTAGGTGGTGCGACTCGGGGCTAGACCTTGTCGTTGCTACCTGTTTGTCGCTACTTATGAGGTAATCACAAACATCCGGGTGAAAGGGAGAGCTGCAAATATATCTAGCAAAGTAACTCAAACCAAATATGACGCGAATAAAGGAAATTGTGATGGGTTTCAAGAAGCCCTTCTAGGGAGAGACCCGGTCGACCGGGTCCTATGAAAGCTCTAGACTCGCGGTCCCACAAAATATTCCTTTGTACAATACCATTATCTCTATTCCAAGCATCTGAGACAGACTTTCGCATACGTGAATCAGTTTATTGATATCTATGCATGGCGACGTAGGTGTTGGTTCTTGATTCTATGAGATGAGTTGCATTCCTAAATTCCCTTTATTTCGCCGGCTGTACGGAGTGCTAGTACTTAATTCATATACAGTGTCTAAATTTACCCAAGACGGAGCTTTATCTAGTTGAATAGAGGCGTCCCTAGAGATCCAACATTCCGCTGATATGCCTTTGTTCCCTCGACGGCGAGGTTCTCCACCTTGTGAAAATTGCTAAATTCATCATAAAGAGGCTTCATCTGAGTGGGTGAGCTCCGTCCTGTGAGAGCAACACATTCGCTGACTTGGGATGTTATCTATTCTGATAACTAAGAAGACTCGTACGGTTCCCTATTCTTAGTCTTCGTCTTTCATTTTGAATACCGATATAAATATATCACCTCTGGATTTGTCATGATGATTGACGACATGAGGGTTCTGATCATCAAGTCAGACAAAGACATCATTTTCAAATTGCAAGTTTAGCTGTATACAGTCGAGTTTCACATGGTGATTTCTTTATACTTGTTAAATATCGATGCGGATGGGGAATCCTCAAAGATTCTATATATGGTGAACTTGATCATATGAGAAGCATCGATGTCAGGGTTTCCTATAAAGTCTTCGGTGTATGCTGCTCCATCCTTTAACTCTTGACATTCGCACACTACATCTTACTTAGATATCCAATATCTAAGAGCCTTCAAGCAGAAGTCCAAAGTTGGTTTATCATTATCCATTTTTGATATAGATCTGTCACCAATAGATTTTTACCCTTCTCCAATCCCAAAACATAAACAGAACACTGTCGAGCCTTGAGTAATGGAAGTCACAGTGCCGTACAGAACAGGTGGCAACCCTGATGCAGCTTATACCCAATGGATCAAACTTCTCACGATCTTCGTCGATTATGAAACACTTGTAAAGCTAGAACTCGATCCTAGCAAGGAGTCGACCCCGATCCTACGAGAGTTCCAAGGCTCATTTCCTAAGCAACTAGAAGCATTTACGATAGCGTCAAAAGGCAAAGACAAACAATCAGACCCTATACTTAAGAATATTCCTCCTGCATACGCACAGGCCGTCCCTCCCCCCAAATTTATGATCATGCTTTATGATGTATATGAGGGCAATGAGCCTAATGAAGCAGATGAAAAGAACCCCGATATCGACAATGTCTTCTTTGCTAGGTACGATGAGTCGACTGGTAAAGCAAACTTCTCGATCATTGCTGGAGGATTTGCTTATACCACTTTCCCGGCCTCCGCTTTCGATGTCATGGATAATGGAGATCAATATAAGATCTTCAACGCTACTCTTCCTTGGGATGGTACCTATGAAGCTGATGGCTCTCGGAAGAAGATGCCGAAGAAATTCCTTGCCGCTCAGGTAATGAGGATTATACCCAAAGAGGAAAAAAAGGAAAAGCCAGCCCAGGAAGAAAAGGGAAGCTCGGCCTAATTTACTCGTGTGGTGCATTATGGGTCAAATTGTCGTGTATGACGGGGAAAAGCAAATGGTGTTGATAAGAAATGGGCCGCAAGGCATGATGTAATAATAGGTCTAAGAGAATACTGTCGTTTATGTATTGGAATAGGTATTGGTATGGTTTTGTCCCACCGGGTTTCCCATGCCACAAGGCAAATGCGTATCTAGGCGTTGGAAGTTGCTTCGTTTTATTTGTTGGATGCTCGCCAACAACGGCAGTATATGATTAAACTGCCACTGGGCATTTATATAACACTTCAATTCATCTTTCATATATCGATTTGAATAGCTTATTTGAAATGAAGGATCTCTCAAATGTCGGCATACCTAGTGAAATGAAAAATAAAACAACTCACTGTTGGAAGTGTCTTTAGCCAGCTTGCTCAGGGACAAAAGTCAATTCCCGCTGTAGTTTTAAATGGGAAAATATACGCAATGATGTAAATATTCTCTCCCACTCCGCGCGCCATTTGCAAAGGGAACCACTGCTATCTATAGAAGAAGGGATCGTGGCGCTAGGAAGGAAAGTCCCCTGAGGTACACACCTGTCCAAGGGAATCTTGTATCTCCATCACGTGCTTTTGTTGCGTGTCTGATGATCCGTTTTTCAATCTGGCAAGCTTGTTAAGGTCCTTCCCTGTATCTTGGAAATCAAAACAGGAATGCGCCGCTGCAGTGGATCAGTAGTAGTTGCCTCATGAGTACATTTGATCCCACGGAGTATGAACCAAACTACCGATTGTGAGAAATGTAAATATTTGGCAGGTTCTTGCCCCGAAATTTCTCAATTCTTATATCGATCTCGAGAAGGACCTTTCCTTCTCCTCCTTCACCCTGCTTTCCTCGGTTGCCAATCTTATACCTCGACTTCCACAATTACAAATTATCATTCGTTAAAAACCCCACACTTACGATACCAACCTCCCATCCCAACATCTGCCCTACCCCCCGCTCACACTTGTGCTTTCCCTCCCCCAAAAAGGCAACAACCACCGCCATCATAACTCCAAAATCCCAAACCAACAAAAGCACAGACCACTTTCCCCCCAGCATATAAACAACGCTCCTCTTCCATCATGTCTTGAAACCTTCATACTTACTTTCCATGAAGCTCTTCTAGATCAAGAATTAGAAAGCTACAAGATTAGCCACTACATTGCACATCGTAGTAGCTCGTTTTGTCTGTTTGCCTTCGGGATTTCAGTCTGGCTAATTTTTGTTGGCTCTTGTCGTTCCTGAGGGATGATTCAGTTTGATTTTTTCATTGAGATCCTGGTCTTGTGCTGGGTCTTGAAGAAGATTTGGTGTTGATCATGTCAAGTTTGTTATAATGGCTCTGGGCGATAGTGGACGTATCATTAGATTGTAGAGATCGTTAACAGGAGATTTTTGGGTGCGGGGGTATTTTGTGGGGTACTTTCCCCCATGTACAAGTATTGATCAATCGGGATTTTTTGAAGTGGTTGGGATACAGATACGCATGTCCTGATCCTATTGGATCAATTGTCCTGACATGCCATAAATATAGAAATTTCACTCAAAGTTCACTTCAACATTTACATCGTGAAAATTTCGTATCGTATACTTGCTTTATATGAACTATGAAGCCCCCATCCCAAAGCAAATTCCGAATATTTAATCATCATAAAGCAATCGCTACTAGGACATAATCTAGATTTTTCTACATGCAGTGATAAGGCCATAATACCACTTCCTTGTCGCTACTCTCCAAATATTCTCAACACCTTCTCACAGATTCTTCTAAACCCTTCCCGTTCTTCACTTATACAACATCAACATGAACGCAGCCCTACGTGTGCCACCAGAGATTTGGACGATGGTCGGTGGAGAAGTAAGTCTTTTGTGTTACTCAGACATTTATAGCAAATACCGATAATTTGTTATCAGGTTGAAACACTCAAAGATCTTAAGTCAATGACCCAAGTGTGCAAATCGTTCAATGAGATTTATATCCCATTGCTTTACGAACATTGCGTCATTGTCGATCTCTTGGAACTCACGCCACTAATATCCAAAGCCAAGCATCTAAAGAGCTTTGCCATCATAGTCATCGATGATGGTGACCATATGCTACAGATCGATAAGCTAAAAGAGTTACTATCGCATATGGATTACCTTGAAAGTTTTTGGTTCGTTGTGGAACTAGGAAGGTGCGACTCTAGCTTGTGTCTATATAAACACACCTTTAGATCAATGATAAAACACCATGCCACCTCTACCTACAATAACCCGTCCTTTATGGTGACCTACAGCAGGGAATAGGTACGTGGCATCCTGGTTTAACACTTACGAATCGATCCTTTATTACTCTATGCAGCTCTCTCCTCATAGTAGTACCCTCAATACCTCATCGACGTCGTCTGCCAGTACAGTTTTGATACAATTCTCCTCTCAGCTTTGAAGATATACTTTTACGGGTGACGGTTTACGGTTTATGCATTCGATTCAGACAAGTCAACATTCCCTTGCTTTAGCAGACACACCAATACACTTTTACGAATATACAACAAACATTACACGGTTCGCATCCCTACTTTTATGATGGAGAGTTTTTTTTAAGGATTACACGATTATTCAGTTCCTAACCAGGCGTAAATCGACTGCCGGGATATAAGGCTAGCAAGTTCTCTACGGGCGTTTGTTGCTGGACGGGAGAACCCAGTGTGAGGCATTCTACGGGGGGTAGCTGGAAGGGGTAGAACTGAATATGGGTTATGATGGAGCTGGACGGGTTATAAGCCTCATGGAGAGCATACTACGGGTATAAGAAGTCATTGCAGTGAGATTTGGGAATAGGATCAGATCAGAGGATAGTGGGATAGAAATCGTGGAAAGCTGTTGTAGGAAAGGGTTGGGAATAGCCTCATTTGCCTGTTGTTTTGGGCCTATATGGGGGTATATGTGGAACTAGGAAGGTGCGACTCTAGCTTGTGTCTATATAAACACACCTTTAGATCAATGATAAAACACCATGCCACCTCTACCTACAATAACCCGTCCTTTATCGTTTCTCAAGATGATCTAGGGTCAAGATGCTGATTAATAAACAGTATCAAAGATTTCCAGCACTACAATTGCTTTACATCGAACAAGTCGTCTTGCGAAATTGAAAGTATATTAGATGTCATCGGATGTTGTAAGAGCTTACGAAATGTTTGTCTTTCAGGGCTGAATTGTGCGCCTATTACACGTAGTGTTTGTAGAAGCATTAATTTGCAAAGCCTAAAGAACTTGCATAGCCTACAACTCTATGATTTAAGCGGACAGGGAGCATGTTTAGAAGCTATAACGGATCTGCTCCTAAAATGTCCTTCTCTTCAAAAAATATCTTTGGGCTTACGGCTGTGGCGTTGCACTGGCAGACATGGATGTCCCCACTGTGTTGGCGGTCGCGAAGGTAGCATACACAGTATGTTTTTAGCAGGCTGTGTGTATTGTATCAAAAAAAGGGTGGTAGGCCGTTGCGACTGAAGTCTTTAATACTTGGGCAAAAACTCCACCTTCGCATAATGCAGTCTGATAGACGTGAGCTGAGTTTTCTAACTATGCTCACAGAGTTAGAGACAATTGGGCAATTAGGGTTTCGAGATCCGTGGCATTTTGGGCCCAATGATGTCCCACCATACGTTACTCTTAGAAATATGGTCAACCTTCTCCAGCTGCGGATCTGGGCAAACAGAACTGAACCCTATTTCGGGCTCTTAAATAAAGCGGACTTCAACCTCGAAACATTCATTCTCGGTCATACGGACGATCATACGCACGGTCGCCAAGATGGGACCTTACTTTTAGATTCTTCTCACCTGAAAACGTATTTCTCGGGTGGATCTGAAACCACTGTAGACTGGAACATTGCTGAATTGGCCCCTAATTTGAGAATGTTCGGCCTCTACACCAGGTTGAATGTGAGTATTAACTATTTTTCAACGCTAAGTTTTATATGCAATATCAGAAGTGGTAGTGATAATAGATATTCTAGTTGAAAGGTTGGAAAGTGCCCCCAGGCTCGCACATTCCTCCGCTCACACATTTTCGGCTCGTCTGTAGAACCAGCAACGCATTCCATAAACCTCAATACCATCGTATAGGAATGCATCTGGCCGCTGAAATACCAAGTCTAACAAATGTTATGGTCGATAGATATGCGTGGCATATATCCTACGATGAAAGTATTATCACAGCGACTATAGATCATCGGAACACCCCAGGATCACGAATACCAGTACTAAACGAGATGGACCGACAAGAAATTTGGAAAATTGAGTTTTTTACTATAGAAATGAGAAGTGTAGCTCCCCTTGGCGAATCGAATACACGAAAGACACTATTTGGATTTTAACCGGATGATTTGTCCACCCCGGTTTGTCCGATTAGGTCGGCAAGAATTTTGAATTTATAATAGTGAAGGAAGGGCCTCTCTAACCACAATATTGTCCGCGATGTTGAATAGTTGGATGGTAAAACAGATTTGGATGGAGATAATCGGGTTTGGGCTGCTAGGTACTTTGCTTCGGTCAATTAAAGGCACGCACCGGGAGGGAATACACAATTATTGAGCAAGACATGAAGGATTCGATATGGGAGAATAATAGTATTCTCATAGAATTGCCATCGTTGAGATGGTTTACAAGCTTAGTGCAGATGGTTGTAATGATAGTGCTGGTGAGATGCTGGATGGATAGCTGTGGGTGCTAGAGGTCTGACCACGACTTAATCCTCTTTTTAATGAGAAGCATATACAAACTAAGGATAATTCCCATGCGATTTTTGTACAAAATAATTGTTGAGTACCTGAACTAATGACCTGAATCTTATACTTTCTCATCAGACTGCAGATTTCTGCGGCACTAGGGAGATGTGGAGGCTATTCCGCCTCCCAGAATTGATTTTGTGGGGGACGTTCTTGCGGGGTAATTTGTTTTGTCCATTTCCAGATATAGATAGTTAGTTATCTTATGGTAGATAGCCAAGGAAACATCTTGACGGAAATTTGTTTGCTAGGCTACTACTATGAAAGAATGTTCAATGATACGATGCATTTCTGCAAATGTTCTCATTAAAAGCGTGGATCTGAGGCACAACCATTTCGTGATCTCAAGTAACGACATAAAAATCATTTGTACTGTAAATAAATTCATTATAGTTTTGATATTTGTTTACTTTTATACTTTTTTTACGATATATTACGTATATTGTGGCTTGGACTATCACGAGATCGCTTTACACTATTATCGAAGAAGGTACGACTTTCTGCGCGCATGGGCCATACCTCTAGCAAGCTTTAGTATTTTGAATCGCGTTCCTGGATCCTAATTGTTTCCATCTTTACCGGTATTACAAAAGAATTTTTAGCTTTGTATAAAGGGATAAAGTAATTGAGGTATATACTTGTACCTCACATCTCGCAGGTATCCTGCTTACAGTTTTCTGGCAACTTTTTCGTCATCCCTTCCAATTTTCTTTCTTCTTTCGTTCACATAACTCCAACCACAGCCACAATTACAATATGGATTCAACATCAAGGCAGCACCGAGGAGTAACAATATCAAGTCTACCCCTAGAGATATGGACCATGATAGGCGGACAAGTAAATGTTACCAGCTACTACAACGTTCATATGCAATGCTAATGATTGATAATCAGACTGAGAGGGTTAAAGATCTCAACTCCCTTACGCAAGCTTGCAAATCCTTCAATAATATCTACACCCCACTCTTGTACAAATCTTACATTATTGGCCGTTGGCATACAATGATCTACGACTCGACAGGCCACTGGCAATACGTTCGTTCTAAAGCTTCAAAGCTATCTGCTTCAAACGCCAAGCATATAAATAATTTTGCGTTCGTGTTGGATCAGTATGCACAAGGTTGTGATGTTGTATTCCAGCTAGACACCTTGAAAGAGTTACTGCCGCATATGAAAGGCCTTGAAAGCTTCAGGTATAATTCCCAACTCAACAGAGGTTCAAAATATTGACTCAATATCAGTATGATATACGGTTCTGATCCTGCGATTAGTAAATTCGAAAGCGTACTAGATGTTCTTCGATCGTGTAAGAAGTTGAAAAACCTTTCTCTTGATGGGCTTGTCTGCATGCCAAATAGAAATATCAACTTGCCAACATTCGAAAATTTGCGAAGCCTTGAACTTTATGACTACGACGGAACCACGAAAGATCTAAGCAGCTTGCTTCTGAGATGCCCAGATCTTAACACCCTATATTTGGGGCTGCCGGAGGCAGCTAATCGCAAAGTAGATTTTCTCGGTGACCTTTGTGAACAATATCAGAAAAGTGGTGGTACGCCTTTACGGCTGAAGTCTTTGATGCTTGGGAAAAGTGTATATCTTTGCAGTAGGCCAAGGTCTGAAGGCGACCCGCATTATCTTAAAACGCTCACCGAGTTAGGGACACTCAAAAAGTTGGACTTTGGACCTCGACCCATTGATGGATGGAAGTACCTTCGATACTTTGCTCCTGAAAGTTTGCGCAATCTTCGCCACGTGCGGATGTGGGATTTCAGCAAAGAGATCTTTGAATGCTTAAAGATGCAGAACATCAAGCTCGAGACAATTATTTTACTCTACGAGGAGACTCGTCACGAGAGTCGTCCGAGCGATCTAGCTTTAGACTATTCCCAATTGAAAGCGTATTTCTGGTCTGGAGGATACGCAATGAGCTGTATTGCCAATCGGGATCTGTTTAACTTGGCCCCAAATATAAAAATGCTCGGCCTTAGACTGACCTTGCCTGTGAGTTTTCACCCTATCCAAAAACCTTCCATATACAACATTATATATTATAGTGACAATATACTTCAGGAGGATGAATATACCACGTTAGACGAGTGGAGGGTACCCTGTTGGTGGAATCTTCCTCTGCTCACACATTTTCGACTCGTTGATGAAGCCCAGCGTTGCCGGTCTCGTTCTGTAATGTATAAAAAGTTCCATGAATTAGCGAATCATGTGGCCAATCATCTTCCAAAATTAAGATACATTATGGTCGATGGATTCGCGTGGCATGTACACCGCGGCCAACTTACTATACCAGCCTATCCGGGAATCCAAATGCCAGAAACAGTACCAGTATTAATTGAGATGGACACCAGAGAAATCGGAAATATTGAGTTTTTTGCAATGCAGGTAACCAGAATAAGGGAAAGCTATGCCACTGCCTCTTAACAAGACGCCATATGCCCGTCGGTCCTTCCAATCAGGCCTCCCGGGATTCCCATTTTATGATGGAGAGTTTTTTTT
>JWJB01000013.1:0-29991 GCA_000812895.1 Rutstroemia sydowiana | reverse complement strand
GAGTTGGGAATTGGGAGTTGGGAGTTGGGAGTTGGGAGTTGGGAGTTGGGAGTTGGGAGTTGGGAGTTGGGAGTTGGGAGTTGGGAGTTGGGAGTTGGGAGTTGGGAGTTGGGAGTTGGGAATTGGAAGTTTGGAAGGTAATGATTTGGAAAATGGGTTGGAAACTGATAGACGAGGTATTGATAGCTTACTGAGTTGGTATTGAATGTATTGAAAGCAGAAGAGAAATCAATAAACCAAGGTCACAGAAGATGATGATTTGTTGATAACTGTTGGAATTGTATGTGATTTGTAACTGATGAATTGAAATTGAAGGGAGAAGAAGGCATATTAATAAGAAACAAATGCATGTAGAACCAACTTAACTAAAGAGAATAATATCATAGATGGAAGCCTAATAGAAAGAAAGCCAGGGATCAAAGAGAAGGTCGAGTAAGAAGGCCGAAGGATGTTTCTATTTTTGATAGCAAGATAAAAAATGATTGGTATGGTCGTGGATTGATAGAGACAGGGGTAATTTTCACAGCGGCAAAAGTTATGTCTACCTATGCTGACTGTTCTCAATATGTTGGTAGCCCTTTTTCGACCTTTCTGCGACTCTTTTTCGACCTTTTTTCTTTTGCCTCCCATAAGTTATTTCTGTCACAATTGTTCCTTGTAACTCTTTTTTGATCTTTCTCTCTTTCGCCTAAATTATTTTTATCGTAATTATTGATTGTATAACTCTCTTCCTACTACTGGTACACCTTTCTTTTGCCAAACATCCAAACATCCAAACATCAATTACTAGCCGTCTCTACTTTCAAATTAAATATCGATCACAAATTGTATAAAATTTAAATCATCAACAACCACGACCACAACCAACATCCTGTCTAAACCCTTCATTCTCCTTTGCCTCCAACACTTTCCATACCAATCCTACGCCACCAACTTCAAAACATCCATATTGATAGCCTCCACCTCCACCAGTACCGGCACTGCTAGGTCTTCTTCAATTACAGTCTTCGTCCAGCCTCATCTACAATACTGGAATACCAATCTAGCAAAACATCAGCATTGTTGACTTGACTTCACTTCTCTCTAATATTATCCCTCCCTCCACCCATCCATCCATTAATTCACACACATTGTTCTACATAACTATCACATCTAGCCTAGTTATATCCACTTAATCCATATAGTCGTGTCTTAAACCGTACCATCCATAATTCATACCCTAACATCCTCCTCAATTTCTATCTACAAATTCAATCACGACCCTTAACCTAGCGAACCCTATTACTCTAGTGAAATTAATGCTAAGTCAATTCCTCACCCAACAGCTCAAGAAATCAAATCGCAATTTTTTAAGATGTGCAACAAAAGCACGTGGCATGGTGGCTGAGTCGGCTAAACTGCACAGGTCAACATCACGTGCTTTTGTTGCACATCTTACAAAATGTCATTTTGAAAGTTGCTTCGAACACCCGTAATTCAACGTCATCCAGCAACTTTGATATATATCTACTGTACTCCTGCACTCAGGCAGGAAGGGTATGAAAATATCTGAGATAATATTCAAAAAGTTCTATGTCAGCACTATCTACCTAGTGAACTTATTAGAAGGAAGAAAAGTTTTAGATGTGATACTTGAAATCCAATTTTTTACGGTCTCTTTCTGGGGCCTGGGTCCTTTTTTTTCACTCGGTTATGTTGGTTGTTGCTATATGTTTTCCTTCTTTCTTCTTCTCATTCATTGAACTTTTCATTTACTACCATTTACGTCTACTTTCAAATTTTGAATATCGATTGGAAGTCGAAATCCTTCATTGATCATAGATCAATCACTCGCACATCATTATTCATACTTATCACAAAGTATATTTAACATAGCTCATACTTTATCACAACTCTTCCTTACCACTTACACTTATCATTATCAAACCGCACCACCATTCATACCCATCATCAACCACTACTTATACCCACTACTTAAATAGTTCATCATCAATCTTGTTCATCGTTATCATCAGTCATACTCACCACTACTCATCACTGACCCTCAACACCACTCAATACTACTCGCTACTGCTTACCTCTTACCATCCCTACTCCCCAGTATCTACACTCGCCACTATCTATCCTCACAACTTATTATTCATAACTTTCAACTCGCAATTCAGCCACAACTCACAGCTACTGTATCCACCACTGCCGATCCTCACTACTTACTACCCATCACCTACTTCATATCCTTACCACGTCTTCTCCTCACCACTGCCTATCCTCACTACTGCCTACACCCACACCACTCACCCCACTCTACATTTACAACTATTTACACCCACTCATCACCACTCAAATCCATCACCCACGGCTTACACCCATACTCATTCTTCACAACTTCTCACATCCCTGGTTACAGAAAATGACTCGCCCAGAAAACAACAAGCCAAATGGCAAATCTTTTTGGAACCGTATTAGCGGGCTTGGATCATCGAATGGCACACCTAGCACATCTGAATCTCCACGTCGCAAAACTGGCACACCTGGACCCCCGCGTAGCAGCACAACTGGCGCACCTGGGCCATTGCTTGACTGCAGAAGTGGCAGATCTGAAGTCTCACGTAGCAGCACAGCTCGCAGCCAATCTGCACCTCCACGTATGATCACACCTGGGACACTTGAGCCCTTACAACGCAGCACAACTCTGAGCTCGCTCTCAATTTCCACACATCACAACCTTAAGCCAGGAAGACATCGATTTTCTTATAAAACCCAGGGATCAAAGAAACATCTCAACCATCAGAACCATACTCGACGGATTGCAAAAGAAACTTAGGAAAGCAAATGACTTCGTGAAGGATAATGAAGGGTATGTGAAGGATAGTATTGTGAATGGTAAAGTTGTGAAAGGATATAGAAGTCAACTTCATGACGTACCATCTGGGTTACCAGGCATCCGACGGCGTGTGGCAGACTATGATAAATATGCGGAGCAGATTCTCAATTATCAAAAAAACATACGGTGCTGCGAGATTTTGATCAATCGTTTGATGAGGGAGGAGGAGAAGAAGCGCTTGCAGTTGTAGGTGCAGGAGGAGGCGAAGCGGTTGCAGTTATGGAAGGAGAAGCGTTATCCAAACTCAGACGGTAAAGGCAAGAGGTCTGGGTCAATAGCCAGTCCTGAGAAGGATAAGGGTAAAAGAAGGGAAAGCCCGCTTGCATATCATTCTTCCAGATGATATATTCATTCCAACAAGTAGGATCTTGTATATATATACCAGCCAACCATTCTTTCTCAATAGTTCTCATTGATATCTCCATAGTCACACTTTTCACTCTCTCAATCCCCTCGTCACCTATCCAAGTTCTCTCTAAATTCTCTATTACTTCATTCCTCCTCTTCTATTGACATTCCAACCCCATCATTCAACCCCCTCTGCCTACCCTTTCCACGCACCCATTCAATGTACCCCCATTCACGTGATATACCAACCTTACCAGCCCAGCTAACTCAGCCACTTCCATTCCAACTATCACGTGTTTTTGTTGCACATCTCAAAAAATGTCGTTTCTTCAAAACCTCCAAAATCGACGCCATCTCAAATATTTGATATCATTCGAATCTTCAAGGTTAACCTCACACAACGACAGCGTTATATGAGGCGATATTTGAAAATTTTCTTTATTACATCATTAGGACACCGAAATAATAAAAATGTAGAGTCACCAAGTGAAAAAAAGTTTGGTCATCAGTAGACCCTTATTTGGACCTTTATTTCTCTCGGTTATGTTGGTTCTATCTGCTATATGAGAGATGCATTTCTCCCTTCTTCTTTCTTTTCATCCATACACTTTTCAGTTGTTATTCATTTTACTTCCAAATCTCATACCCAGCCATCAATTGATATCAATCCTTGTCGTTTATAACTTACACTACTCACCACTCACTACTCATCAAACATATCACGCCTTCCTTTTCAAATATGAGTTCATATACCAACAAGCCAACACCTGGATCCGTGTATAACTCACCTCGACCCTCACGCAACAACTCTCTTAGCAAACCTGGACCCTCACATAGCAGTACAGCCAGCAGGTCTGTATCCCCGAATAACAACACAACTAGCCGATCTCCATCCTTGGATCGCGGTAGAGCTCGCGCACCTCGACCCTCATATAGCGGCACAACACCTGGATCCTCGCGTGGCGGGTCACCTAGCCCTGCATTCTTGAAACGCCCATCGAACAGACATCCTTCGTTATCTCGTCCAATCTCAAGCCATCAACCACAAATCGATACCCCTCTACATCGTAACAACCACGATGAAATTGCGAAGCTTGAAAGCAAAATCATTGAAATCCAACAAAGTTTGAAAAGAAAACAGGATTTCCTCGCGGTAAGTCGCGATGAAGAGAGACTCGCGAAAAGGCGTCAAGATAATGGAGAGAAGCTCGAGGATGATGCAACACTTACAAGAAGATGTGATAAGGCTAGGGATGAGATAGTGAAATGTGAAATGCGGATAGGTAAGAGGCGGAATGAGATCATGAGGTTGAACACGAATTCCCAGAAGTCGACGAAGCAGGATCTCGAAGCTGAAGGTGTGGATGTGGTAGATTGGGCTTCATTACTGAGCAAGGGTGAGCATAGGAATAGGAAGCCTTCACATTAATATGCTGATGGAGGTTGGTTCGGTTTAAGGAAGAGAGAATACAGCATCGATTACATATCAATTAGATCTATCATATTCTTTGTCTTTCTTAATAGTCCTCACTCTCTACGTTTGCGTACTTTCTTAACCCTCCTCCTTGCCTATTCATTCATTCGATGGTTCATACAATCCATCTATACATTCGTCTATCCCTCATTCATTCACTCATTCATTCACTCATTCATTCAATTGCTCAATTGCCACTTCACTCCAAAATTCCCAATAACGTTAAATTCGCTCATTCTGATACTCATCAAATATTTAAGATGTGCAACAAAACCATACCAGTATGACATAATCTTATCGACCCTAGTCAGCCAAACTGACTCAGCCATTCCACCCACCCTAGAATTATATTCTTTTGTTGCACATCTAAAAAAATGTCGTTTGCTTCATCCCCTCAAAATCCAACGTCATATACGGAATCAGTTTAATTTATTATTAGGATATTATAAATCGAACTTGATGCAGCACTAGCGTCTCTTAAGGTGATAGTAAATTGATAATATATTATTTTGTTAAGAATCTAATATATTAAAATGAATACATTGGAATCAATATCTTAGTATTGACCTTTTATATGACCTCTTTCTTAGTAAGATCATCAGGCAACGTAATAGAAATAGAATGATATTAGTATTGACCTTTTATATGACCTTTTTCTTAGTAAGACAATTAGGCAAGTTGATAGAAATAGAATGATATGTTATCAACCTTGTATTGAAATTCTTTCTTTACTGGGGTAGAATGATTACAAGTCTTCTTTTTTCTTTTTATCAATCATCATAGTTTCCATTTACTACTGCTTTTGAGTATCATTTGTCAAACTGCAACCTTATACTCAATTATCAAGTTGAATTATATCAAGCTTCCTCATCTATATCTGACATTTATCACCACTCACTCTTCTCAATCCATAACTCACGACTTACTTATCAACACCTCTCACTACTCACCCATACACAACACTCATCAATTTGATATCAACTCACTACTCCTCACCACTTCTTATTCTCACCATCTCTACCCTCACCGTCGTTCATACTCATATTGCCCATTACTATTACCTGCTCATTACTATCTACACTTACTATTCACCGCACATCCCATACTTCAATCAATTTCTATCGATACATTTGTTCCTCCGTTGCAGTCATCAATACTTATACATCACACACCGCAAACCGCATCCCCCACATCTCTCTTTCAAAAGATGACTCGCTCAGATGACAACAAGTCAGCTGCATCTAAAATGATTGGATCTTTGAAGGGCAAATTTGGCAAACCCGGACCCTTACAAGGCGGCCCAACTGCTACATCATCGAATCCCGTGCCGAATAGACCAGGCAGCCGAGCAAGAAGTATACATGAACATCGACTCAACAATCCAACAGGAACCCCGCCTGCCAGCTCATCCAAAACGACTGAATCCCCACGTGGCGGTCCAGCTAGCAGAACTGGATCCCCATATCGCGGCACACCACCCAGTAGACCCGGATCTTCATATAGCGGTACAGCTAGCAGGCCTGCATCCTTGCATAACCCTCTACCTCCCGATATTCAAGCCAAAATCACGCAGTACACATCCCTCATCGAAGAAACGAAGGAAAAAATTCAGCGCCAAAAAACTATCCTCAATGACAGGCTTGAACATGAGACTTTCGCTAGAGAGCGTCTTAATAAAGGAAAGGTTATTCTGGTCGATCAAAATATTGTGAAAACTTGTGATACGGCTAGGAGCAAGATAAAGAGATACGAAGGAGAGATAGCGAAGATTGGACAGCGCATTGAAACTTTGAAGATATCTCCGCAGTTGCCACCGCAGCCGCAATCGAAGAAGAAGACACCGGATGAGCTGCCTGATGTGTATAAGGGTGTGAGTGCGATAGATTGGGCGGCTCGATGAAGGAGCAAGAGTGGTCGTAAGGATAATGATGCATCAACTTCAAATCGTTATTCTTATGGGGGGGAAGTCTGTATTAGGAAGAGGAAATGTATATATCACCAATTATAGATCTAACCGACCCATCTTATTCCCTCTCTTTCTCAATGATTTCGACCGTAATCTCTGCATTCACTGACTCCATTGACACATCCATCGAATCCCCTTCCTCTATTCTTTTCCACCCTTTTCCTCACCAAATTTATTTCATTATTTATTTACTCTGTCCACACATCTAACCAACCCATCTTACTTACCAATTTTAGATATAGACGTCGCTCATTTTCAAGGTTGACGCAACGACAACTTTTTAAGATATGCAACAAAAGCACGTACCACCACATCCCAGCCAGCTTCGCCCACTCCGCCACCCCCACCAAAAACATCACGTGTCTTTGTTGCACATCTCAAAAAGGTGCCATTGCTTCAAACCTCAAAAATCAACGTCGTTTGCCATATTTGCTCTACCAAATCAATTTTCGCCATCAACTTCAAATACTGTATCCCTGTGTCATTTCAGGCAACAATTTGAAAGTTCTATATTAAGGATACTCTATTCATAGATTATAAGAGGCAAATATTTATAAGATGACATTTAGTTTTTTTGGCCCATCTGTTTTGTGGCCTTTTTTTTTTGCTAGGGTATGTTGGTTGGTACTTTGGGGTATAAAGATTTGTTTCTTCCTTTGATTTTTGCTATTCATTTCTACTTACTTTTTTATCTTCGAATATCAATTCGAACTCGATACATTCATATCTGGTCCTCAATCAGTTCTTATTCTCAAATATCGTTTGTCGAACTCAAATCTTTTACTCAGTCAGCAAGCAATTGATATTGGTATTTATTGATACCTTTCACTACTCATACTCATACCCATACTCATACTCGCCATCTCCTATCGTGTTACTAGCACCCACCATCACTCATATCTGTCTCTATTCATACCATTTGCTACACATTCATCACTAGTTATACCCATCACTATCCAAACCCATTGCTATTCATACCCTCTGCTATCCATACCCATTATCATTCATACCCATTGCTACCCATTCATCAGCACTCATATCATTCGTCGCTACTTACACCCATCACTATCCATACCCATTGCTATTCATACTCATTACCACCCATCCATCACTACTTCTACCTATCACCACCCGTTCGTCGCTACTTATACCAGTCGCTACTCATACTGATCAATATCCATACTCATCACCACTCATCCATCACCACTCATCCATCGCCACTCATCCATCGCTACTTACACTCGTCGCTATTCGTCACTATTCACACCCATCGTCACCCATCCATCACTACTTACCCATCACTACTTATATTCATCGCTGCCCTTGAGGAATTATCAACATACGCATTCCTCTAGAACCTTTGATCCCTTCCAAAGCTGTCGATACATGACTCCTACAAAACATTAGCTTACTTGACATCAAACCCGAAGTCGATTCCGGAACGTGTAGCGCGAGGTTATCGTTCTAATCCACCTTTACTCACATCTATCCCTTTGTCCAACATCACTTGCATTCACCACTACTCATACTCCCTTACACTCGACATACTCGCGACTAACCAACAACCAACAACCAACAACCAACAAGTAGTCATCCACACCTAGCCACCACTCAGTCAATTTTCCAACTCCATACATCAGACATAACATCATACACCTCACATACTTCATCTTCCAACCCTTTCTCCTTTCAAAAATGGTTTACACCAAGCCAACCAAGCCAAGCACCAACCATATCAACAGAGATCGAACCGCTACACGCACAGCACTAGCCACCCTTCCATCTTCGCGTAATGCATTATCATCCCATGCTACATCCACCCATGCCACACCCATCTATAGCCGACCCCCAGTTCCCAACAACCACTACGCGCCTAGACCCGACACGTACAAAGTTTATACCAAACGGGAAATTCTCAATATGCATTCCGAGATTCTGAACAACGAGGATAGACTCAGAGATTTGATTCAAAAGCAACATAAAAAAAGAGAGCATAGGAAGATTTCTGATGAGGCAGAAGAGGAGTACCTTGCAAGAATAAGGAATTTGAAAGAAAAAATTGCCTTGGGTTGGAAAAAATTTGATCCGATAGTACTCAACCATAGTCATATGTTTAATCAACCTCAATTTCTTTAATATCTACCTTAGAACTTAGCTCTTTAGTTATAACAATACAATCTATACCTATACCTTAGTATACATGCAATATATTATATTACATTATGTCTTTCTTTATCATCTGATTGATATTATTGATTTAAATATTCATCTTTTATCATAAAATCGTTCTGACTAATTCCCCTATCTCCTCCAGTTATGCATTCAATCCCCTCCCTCCATTTATTCAATCTCTCTCCCACCTCTACTCTATCAACCTACCTTTTACCCCTCTGATCTATCCATCCATCAATCCACTCATCCTCTTTTTATTTATTTATCTTCTCACTCCATTACTAATACCTACCCACCAATCCACCTCCCGCCTTCATTCAATCCTTTCAATTTATAATATTCTCTCAAAGTTCTATGATTCAATATACTCACCCACCCGCTCATCTAATTCTCCATAATCCAATTTTTTTTCATCTCATATTCGATTCGAAACCACACAACGTCTACCCATCCCACCTATCAACAACGAAACTGCGATCCGTCCACACACACATGTACTACCTGCACCAACGGACCTCGAACTCAAATCACAAAGCAAACTCGCAAATCTTTATCGCAAAAAGCAGGAAATACAAACGGAAATGAAGAAACAAAGGACAAACATGGAATATGAGATATTCCTACGTGATCAAGAAGAGAGGGGAATACCGACCGAAGAGAAACCAATAATTACTAAGAAATTTAACGAGCTTCGAGGAATGTTCAGCGAGTGGTATGATGAGCGTTGGAAGGAGATAGAAGCTTTAAAAAGGCGTACAGATTCGCTACATCATTTGATTGAGATTGAGGAAGAACATCGTGAGAAGTTAGCTCAATGACGATGTCGAATCTGTCCAGACACTTGTAGTGAAGTGTTGTGTGTTGCCGATAGGCGGACCGGGTCACGGGGAAGGTCAGGACAACTGTAAGAAGGGGAGTCGAGCCGTCAAATAATGTGCTGGGTTAGAGTTGAGATTTTGAATACCCACGAACATGTGTATTTATATTTACTTTTGATATCATTCATCATTATCCTTACCCATTATACATACCCGTTACTCGCACCCGGTTACTACGTACACTTACCACCACTCGTTACCACCACTACTCACACTGACACTCCCAACTCTGCACTTACCATTTGGTATTGACCTCGCGCCATAGCAATATCACCAACCTCCATTTCATTACGTATCTACACGCGCCACACAATAATGATACCCAAATCAGTCCCTATAGAATCCTCATACTATCCTCATCTACAATCCACAGAATCCCGCCCTAGCACCCATCATTTTCACCATCTAAAAAAGTATCTCATAACTTCTTATTTACCGTATTATCCTTACTTCATTATTTATATCATTTTTAAATGGCAATGCAAATTCATACCCCCGAACTAAGTTCCAACCACGGGGAATTTGTCCCATGCTGAAAATCCCCACTCTCCAATTCACCCACCATAAAACCCAGCCAGCGCAGTAACCTAATCAATCAATATTCAACGCATAGCATGCATTATAAAGCGCCTTAAACCACTATCTACAACGATCGTCTAATTGGAAAAGTCAATGCAGCGCCACTTCACGAGCATGCGAGATCTTAGAAACAACTTTTTCCAACTTGTAGAAGCCCATTCAAAAAGTCAAAGCAACTGTCGAGAAAAATGAATGGTGGAAGTACCGAGCTGATATCATTCTGGGAAGAAAGGAGAAACAGCCTACTGTACCACGCAATTCATAGGTTCTCTTAGAGAGAGATCATAAAATCTCGAAATCTATCACAAAGCAAAGACGAAATGGGATCAGAAGAACAGATAAAATTGAGGGAGAATGAGATACATGTTATGTAGAAGCTGTTGATTAAAGACTCGAACACGGAGGGAATGTTAGAGAGAATAGACTGAGCGAAGGGGGCTGCATTGATGGAGCGGGAGGCGATAATTAGGTAAATATGTTCCAAAGTATGAGCGTCAGGAAAGAGTTTCTGATACACTTTCATATCGCCCTTATTGATTACATAGATGTCCAAAGGTGTGTAGATAACACTGGCTATACATCAGACTCATCTAACAGATTTGTCCTCATTCGAAGTGTTTCCCATCTCTCAACACTCTTCATCTATTGACATCCTTTATTATTAATATCATCCTCTTCTTAGGCAATCTTCAATCTCTCGCCCACCTAGTCCCTTTTATCTAAAGCCCGCTCACTCACCCACCCATACATTCAATCCTCTCTCCCAACTCCCCATTCACTCAGCTACTTACTCAATCCCTATTCTATCCAAACCCCCCTCTATCAATTATCTCTCTGAACTAATTCCCTCTCCCTTCATCCCCAACCCAATCCCCAATCTCCATCTCTAACAAAGATCTCCATATACGAACGTATATCACATCATACAAACAATTCATACACTCCTCATTCCAGACGGGTGATTCCAATCACATAAAGGAATCAACCACAGAAGTTGGATGTGAATAAATAGATATATACACCAACCTCTCACTCCTACCATCTTCCATCCCACTCCCCAGCATTTTCCTTTCTCATATTCATAGATAGTTATCCTCTAGTCTAATATCTGCACAATTCTTCCTTTCAAATATTCAAGTTATAATTACCAGCCACTATCAACCACTGCTGACCGTCAATTCCGGAACTTAACTTCACTTGATTTAACTTCCTCTCAATCCCAATTAATACTAATCAATACATATCTCATACTTAAATCATATCTGTCTAAGCACAATCATAATCACCATTCACAATTATACGATTCAAGTTATCATGTTACCGATACATACGCGTACGACTGTAATCGGGTATAGGGAGGGAGTAGGAGAAGGGTTATGCAAAGGAGGGATTCATATCAGTATATCGTCTAGTTGCGTGATTCGGTTGAGGTCACTATACAGAAAATCACTATATACTAAATTGGACTATGTAATTCTACGAATTCACTATATTAAAATTTGGTATTTGTCTAGGAAGTTAGGTTCCTATATGTTCATTCATAGAGAAGAAGAAAGAGTAATAAATACAGTGTATATACGAAATTCATGAGCTCTTTAGTGAATGGAAATATCAATAAATACCTAAGTGTAGAATAGTAACTGTGTCTCTCTCCGTGGTTGTATTGAAATATACAAAGACAACGAACAGCTATCCATGTATCAATTTATCCGCAGCAGTAGACAAGCTATCAGTACATAAACGAGAAAGACAATTCCATGAGTTCACATAGAATACACTTCACATCACCACTTCCCATTACACCACGGTTCACTTCACCATTACATCACAATATCTATGATACGGCGCTCTTACGTACTCTACCGTATAACGCAGTACGCTATGATATGATGTGAAGAAATCGCAAGTAAAGATACACGGCATCGCATCGCATCGCAGCGCAGTACATGAAATCATGTTGCGCGTGAGTATGTACATATGTATATGTACGAGTGAGACATCGAAACGCATGTTCTATCAAGGTTTGTATGTATTCATGCAAAAGACATGGAATAGCATGCCGTATGCAATATGCAGACAATGTGATATTCGTCAAGGATCTGTCTCCGCTAGCAAGCGCAAGCGCGGTTGGACTTCGCTCGTGATTACGGAGGTGCTTGTGTGGTATTGAGATAGAGAGGGGCTCACGATGATTGTGTGTGAGATGAAGGGATTGAGTAGGTTGTAGGTTGTAGATTGCTTGGGAATTATATAGAATAAAGAAGTGTGTGTGCGGGGAGTACTTACTATCTATGATTCTGACAATCATCCATTTATTCGAATACTGCATCATCTAATCCTCAACGCAACGTACAATCATAGTAACCGTAGCTTGGCCGCGAGTGATTTCAAAGTTCGAGCTACTGTAGCTTGAATTGAAGTAAACTTACAATATGCAATAGCGGAAGTGTGTGTGGAGACTGATATACATACCACACTTACATACCACACTACTCAAGAATCAGAATCTGTTGCGTACTTGTCTATTAAATAAAGCTGTATTATTAATGAAAAACCTTAGTGCTCACTCACTCACCTCACTTACAATGATAATCTACTCAATCCGATCGTGTCGAGCCAAGTCGCAAATGATTCCAAAGCCACAAACATGCGATTGAATTCATATCAATCCACATCAATCCAACTCCCCAAACTCAAAACCAGATGCAAAGAATTCAATTAGTTATTAGAGCGCACTAGACTTTTGAAAAGGCATACGAATACTCTCTGCCTACAGATAGATGCACATCAATTCATAGACCGATCATGTATGTAAATATATATGCATGTTGTATGTAGGTATTATGTAGGTAAATATGTATGCTACATACATGCAGTAATCGAGCACATGCTCACTTACTAGTTCATATAGCGCATCAGGGGTACAGCGGAGGTGTGTGTGGGGAATATGTTAGTAGGTATAAGGACTACTAGTACCGTAAATATCTCCGTAGTGTAGTGGAGAAAGGAAGAAATCGGAGATAGAATGTAGAGCGAACGTAAAGTTTGTTATACTAGTAGGACATTGGAGTGATTCGGAGGAAAGCAAAGCGACGAGAAAGGAATGAATTAGAATGGAATAGAAGTGCGACTTGGCTAAGTAGATGATATAATAAGCAGTCAGGTAGTAGGTGCCTACACAGAATGATTCCAAAAGGCATCCTTGATTGCCACGATATTTATTCAAGAAGAAGAGAACTATCATCAACTTGATCAATCATCACGACCAAAAAATTCAACAAACTAACAAACAAGAAAGAAAATTCAAAAACATCAACACCAAGCAGTAGTGTATAGAAACCAACTATAATATCACCCGTCGCTCGCGCATTTGAAACATATATAACAATTCTATACCCAAAAGTAAGACAAAAGAAACCTTAGCTCCCGCTCCTAAATTTGCAAATCAAGAATTCAAACTGCGATGCGAAAAAGTCAACTCCAAACCTCAAAATAAGTAATACAAAACCCTCGTGCTCGTGCTCGTCCCAAAAAGGCCCGAAGGTTGTCATATCCCAGTGTACATCATTCTAATTGGTGTATTTGCTAGACAAGAAAGTGGATCTAACCATAGAATTTGTATAAAGTAGGTACAGTAGCCCGCTTGAGCTAATATTTAGCTTGCTTGATGCTTTACTTCGCCGTTTTTAGTATTATTTTAAAATGGGAATTGTAAGATGTGAAATGTTGAATTAGAATAAGTGTGCGCAGTTCGCACAACGGGTAAATGAGAAACGAAATATTGCGAAATACTGCGAAATTTGTATCTTGGTTGTAAGAAAGAAAAGAAGAGAACTTAAACTAGACTCTTAACCCCTCCAACTCGTATCCGACTAAATGGAATTAGCTAGCTTTTTTCACCACTTCGTCTAACAGTCAGAAAGTACTGTAGATAGTATTTGGATTTCGCACACAAACACTGAATCGACTTCAAGACTTGTGGTACCAAACCTCAATAACCTTACTTACCCACAACCACACCCACAAAACCCAAGACTTCAAATCGCATCCTCAGAACGTGCGAGTGGATATCTATTTCCACTGTCAAGGAAGATCATACACTAATCTTGCCTCTTGCTCGCTTGCAAATGCAGCGGATCAAAAATACATCTACCGACAACCAAATACACAGTCATCAAAATGAAGAATAGCATGAGCATAACCCAAGCTCCCAAGAATCCATCGAAAAATATCCACCCAAGTTGTCCGTGCTCTCTTTCTCCACCTCCATTCAAGCCCCACTCCTTCTTTTCCCTTCCACCCACAGGAATAGAATGGTAAGACAAGAAAGATATGTGAATGGAGGAAAAAGCGTATCGCATCACCTCATGATACCATGATCTTCCTATATCCAAGCACACCATTGCCATGGAATAGAAGATCACATCCCAAAGGTTACCCATCCAATCAAACTCAAACCAAGCAAGAAGAATGAAAAAAGTCAATCAAATAACTAAATCAAATCACCTCCCTAGCTCTCTCCCTAGCAGCGGGTAAGGCAAAACTTCTCACATCCTTCCCGCACACATCCTCGAGTCGCCCAGCCCATCCATCAATCATCATGGAATCTTACCTAACCGATTAATTCGTTGGGTGCAGAAATACTTTAGATCCACAATATTAAGAATTTGTACCAGGAAGATTCAACGATTAAAAAAACCCAAACCCAAATCAAGGGTATTACAGTATCAGATGTAAAAAGAAAAGACGTTACAGCCATCCGGTTGGTATTTTACCATCGGTAATGTAGGGTACATACCTAGTACCCCTCCCCCATATTGTACTGTATGATACCCTTATGTATAATAAATCAAAACAAGTAAAACTCGTGCGGGCGGGTAAGGCTCAATTTTTTACGCTCTAAAGTCTTTTTTCCATCATCCACAATTCCAATTCTGTCCATTAATTCTCTCTCCTTCATTTGATCACCAATCCTTTGTAACCGCATCCAAAAAACAATGCATCATCGTATTCGCGAAGATATTATAGAATGAAAACTAACCAAGGAGATTTTTTAATCTTACCCCAGGCGCTTGGATTCCCTATATACCCTAGAACTACCTACAGTACATACGGTACATACCAACAAGCCCATCCATTCAACCAGTACAAAATCACCTGTACCTACATACTATACTGTACATTAAACCCCTCCCAACAAAAATCCACAATGCGCTTTCCATGTAATTCGTTCAGGAAATTTGTATATGTGTTAAAAACGTGGAAGTGTAGGGTTTTGAGATGAGGGTTTCCGTATTGGGTTGTTGTTACAGAAGATTAGTTTAGCTTGCAGATTATTGCTGTGTGATGATGGTTGGTATGTATGTATACGGTAGTGAAAGGATAGGGTATCGAATTGGTTTTGTCATTATATAATTGAAAGGGAAAGATATTGTATGAAATGCGATGGGAGGAGATCAAAAGTAACAGTATGAATATTAAAATCATCATCACCATAAGCTCCCCATTGCAAATTTACATGAGTATTAACAACGACAAGCATCGGCCCAAAAAATCCCCATTCTCATTCTCGAGGCACTCACTCATCCACTCCACTTCATATCCCAAGAAAAGCGCAGAAAAAAAAGCAAGCAAGAAATCGCATGAAAACCGATTTAGTGATATCCACTCAGTATTACCGGTACCCATTCCATCCAGTAGATGAATACCCTACAGTACAGTATCCACTCCATTTCCACTAGGTATATAATCCGTGCTTCACCCGTACATCACATCTCGCGCATCGCATCGCATTCATCGCCTAGCATCTACAGTACAGTATTTCCCAGTACTAACTAGGTAGCATCTAACCAATCCATCATTGAACTAATTCTCCATGAAAGTTAAAACTAATTGAATAATCAAATCAATCACACTCCACTTTCTCTTTCTTCTCCAATACGCACAGCACAGTACAGTACTCCACTAAGAATACCATCCCATACATTAAATCTCCATAAATAAAAGTACCCACTTAGTAACCTACGGATCAAATCGATTACATACCCACATACCTCCCATACACCACGTGCGATATGCTTCTCTTTCTTAGCACCAAAACCAGCAAAATCATATCAAATCACTAGCATTAGCTTAGCACTAAACTAGCCAGTAAACTATTGATATTGGGCAGCAAATGATCTGGGACTGAGGCCCACTAAGGCTAGGGGTGAGTATGAGTGATGGGAAAAGAAAATTTTAAATTGTGGAGATGGAATTTTATTTTGTGATTTGGGATCTTGGGGATTGGGGATTCGTGGGAATGTACGCATGAGTATGTAGTGGGGTGAAATGAGGTGGAATGAGTGGTTCTTTTTTTGATACATGTGTAAAAATTGAAATTGGTTGATGGTAGGTTTGAAGATGGATGGAGATTTGGAATATAATATTAATAATTGAAGAAGATATTATTTCATCGAGTATTTAAATAAAGAGACAAGACAATATAAAATCCAAGCCAAGAAGAGACGTTAATTCAAACTTCCCTCCTTTCTTTCCCACACTCTAATTAAAAACGAAGCGAAAACTTAAGAACAGACGATATATACTCTAAAACTATCCGTCTACGGATAGTTATCACTATCATAGCGTACCGTTCCCTCCCGCACCGCACCGTAATTTAACTTTTATTTAGTGGGTATAGTATGCCCAAGTTCAACTAATTCGTAATTTGTACTACCGTACCGTACATCACCACATCATATCATTCAATGTTTATCAGTTTAATATATTTAACTTTTTCGGGCATCAATTTTAGATCATTTGTTTTTTGTTCATATAGTACTAAAAGATTGAGTTTGTTAAAATCGTTGATTATTTATAATGTGATTTGATATTTAAAATCAGGGTCTGTCTCGTGGGGCGTGCCCCCTCTTTCCTTTTACAGAATATTATATGGAGAGATTTGTTGAGGTAAGGTACTATTGTAATCTAGAGCGTGGTATCTATAGATACATATGATGATTTGCTGTATCGTATCGTATTGGTATTCTCTTATATATCTATTGTGCCTACTTTAGTTCTGAATATGGAAGGAAGGAAGGAATATCTCATGGAATAATTTGATTTGAAATGATATTAATTACGAATCACTCATATCAATTATTATTTAGGGAATTATCAATGAAGGAAGGATGGAAATAAAATGACTCAAATCCTTCATTTATCAACCGCATCGCATCTAAAGCATGAATCCACTAATATAGCACATCACCTTTTCCCATCCTCATCCTCCATTCTCATTCATCCCCATACCAACAACAAGGCTACAGCACCCACTCCCTGTAGAATTTATACTCGGTCATCTTTCCATACCCAGTTTATAGAAATCTAGACACAATATCCAAGTCTACTCTAGGCTTCGAGTCCATATCCAACTATAATTCTAGGTAACTACAAACATCCATCTTATCCTAATCCAAAATCACCCCACCAACCCCGCATTAAGTAGTATGAATCTACTCGGTAAGAAATACAAATGGAACAATCGGCGATACCTCGCATTCGAAAGGATGAAAGAGTAGAGCCTCATGATCACATGAAGGAATACTCGTACGAAGTAAATATGTTTCGAATTTCCTTTGAGATAGATATGTGTGGTGGCGCATTCACGGCCAAGGCTACTCGGTAGTGTAATGGGTATTTTACGCATACTGTATTGTATTTATTAGTGCTGTATGTATATATCGAGTAGCTATTGTATATATCTATTATATCTTTAATTTAAAATAGCAATAAATAATAATTCAAATTCCCCGTTCATGTTTCACGACTTTCCCCGCCTCCTGCGAAGACTGCGGAGGCCTACCATATATGCATATATACATATCACAGCCACCACCACCATCTCTACATCTCCATCAATAAACTAATCAACACATCGACCATTATCATTCACATTCACAGCCACAAAGCTCATCCTCCCTCCTTTGAATCCAATAAAGTACTATAATGTCATTCCGCCCCCAACCAATTAAAATATCTACCCTTATATCACAAAAGTATCAACCTCGTAAACCAGAACTTAAGTGAATAACGATATGGTATGGTATTATATTTCCCGTTTCTACGTACATATGCAAACAAGTTATAAGTTTATGCAATTGTGTATTATTTGCATTAGTTTAGTTTGATTTATTAGTTCTACCGGTCGCCAGAGCGGTTTTTGGTTTTTGGTTGGTTACTACCTAGATAGAATTAGATTGTTTAGTTTTTCGAAATTCCTTGGCTGTAAGGTTGAGTTTAGATACATCTATAGTGGTATACCGGTATTAGAGGTATGGAGGGGTATAGATTTATGGATAAGTACTATAAGTATCTTGGGAGGATGTAGAGAAGTGCCTATTAAGGATACATACTCCGTTAATAATATCATAACCCACGGTCGGGGAAGGAAGGCCGACATGATATTGATGTTGATATTAATATTTTACGTGAAGAATTCACCAATTATTAAGAATTTTGGTTTGAAGGATTGAATACCTGGTTTCAATAAAGGAATGATATTTTATTCCACTACACCTTTATGTTAATTTATACTTCACCGCTTATTGAGACGATGTATCAATTCTATACTCGACATTATATCGTGTGTAGATCACGAAACAATCCCATTGTTCTGTTTTGTTTGCTTCGGCGCGGTAAAGTACAGTAGTGCGGGGTATTTTTGTTATGGATGATATTGATAACCCCTCCTTTATATGAGGTGGTTGGTGTTACATTGGATTGGATTGCAGTATCTATACGTAGATAGCTGCGGTATGTATAGGTATGTAAAACATAATCTTAATCAACACTGCTAGATGTATTATGCATAAGTGTATCCTCGACTTAGTGAGTGAATGACTCATTTCCATCTTTATATCCAGATTCCGGATGGATATCATTATCTACTACCTGTTGCCTATTTATCTATCTACCTATCATCTCCATCTCAATCCACCTATCTCCATACATCCTCTCGCACATCAAATCAATAACCTTATAGAACCAAATCTCCAATTCTACAATATCAATATCAATATCAAACCCCACAATTTCCGAGTCAAAATATCGTATGCTACACACCATATACACGCATACCGGTATACATATACACACCGGTAACACAAGCAATCTCATGAATCACCACACCATCACCATCTTCACATTTCTACCATAATTTCCCGTTTCCGCATATATCTATTTCCCAAAGTAGAGTACAAACCAAGAAATCATGATTTAAGTAACACCTACACCTACAGTACGGTTTACCAAATCAGTTTTAAAAAATCCGAAACATATATTTCTTAGCTTATAATTTCCAAATAGGTTATTCTTATCTTGTCTCAGAATTTATTTTCTGGCATATTGTCTCATGACCCGTAAAATCTTTCATTGCTTGTTTATATATTTGATGATGCTAATAAATAATTAAAATAAACAATGATTTCTTTTTATAATAAAAATTATATTAGAAAGGAAATGTTAAATATATTGTACCGAATTCTGGATAGATATATAAAAGATCTAGATCTTTATCACTTCCATCACTTCATTATTACATCCATATCCCGTCCCCTCCTCCCCAACTTCATCATTACCATATTTACTATCACAGAGAAAGGTAATAGTTTTTCATATACTTCAATATAATATGGTCTAGATCTCCACCGGCCTCCATTCTTTCCTTTCTTCATATCCTTAATTACCATAATACTACTTATACATCTCAACCATTTACCCCGCGATACCAGAAACCTTCTCTTCATGTATCTAGACATGAACCTATCCATCAATCCTATTATCACATACCAAAATACTTATACCTAGCAACTAACTCAGCCACGGGAAGTTATTCCGTATCGGCGTATACCTACTTTCATTATTTCAAAGGATGGTCTAGATCTCCATCGCCTGTTCTCCCTTTCCTTTTGCCTTCGGAGCCTTCTTCGTTACCATAGATTCATTACTTATACCTAGCAACACAATGCAAGCAACTCAGCCACCACATTTACCCCGCGACGCCATATCCTTTACATGCATCTAGCCATGAACTACACATACATGAAAGCCTTCTCAGCATTATGCGTGAACCCACCTACATCGCAAAAGCCAAAGCCTTCCTCTTATGCATCTATCCATAACCCCTCCCTAGGTATATACATTATCCGCCCCTCCGTCCATCATCCAACCCTCTCACCACCCATCGAATCATAAAGCCCCCCTATTCATTCACCCAGCCATCAATCATAAACCATCCGTTCCGTTCCAACCATAAGCCTTCCCTTCATCTCTGTATCTCTATCAAGGATAAACTGAAATTGAAGATTCCTCTCGAGTCTCGAATCTCGAGTCTTGTAGCACAAAAGAAAGCCTTCTGTAGTAGCACAAAAGAAAGCATTCTCTACACTGTAGCACAAAAGCCTTATAGCACAGACAAAAGCAAATCCTACAACATCAATACCGGTAAAAACTAAACTAGCCGGTACTGATACATATAAAGAAACTACTTCTCATACAATCAATCAACGATAAAAAAGAATAAACAAGGTGCAAATTCGAGCTCCATTCCCCAACCTCCCGGCCCCACTGCACTGCCCCTCTTTTGTTAATCTTATCGATTAGAAGATAGAATATCTAATACAATATCTCCACATTCTTCTTTAACCCTTCTTCCATCTCCCTCTTTCCGCACACATAAGACAAAAGAAACGAATTCTTCGGTATTTGGTACCGAAGGGTCCGGTACTGATACGGATCCGTACCAAATACGATTAATCCTATACAGTAGTTGTACATACGTAAGGTTACCGAAAGAAAAAGAAAAGAATTGTTAAAGATTCTTTAAGGATTGACTTGCATACTTGCGTTTAAAGCATGAGTTTTGATATTGCGATTGGGATATTATTGGTTGGGTTGTGCGGAAAGAAAGGGAAGAAATAGAAAAGAATACCTACCTATTTACGAAGTACCGATAGGCAAGATACTGTAGTGTAGGATGGGAGTCGAGTCATAAAATATTATATTCGTGATGTAGCCAAAAAAAATCGAAGAAGGAAAGCCGAGTACTGTCTTACCTACCTTACTGTACCTCCCTCACCAGTCATTAATCTCAATTCCCGAAAGAAAGATACCTATTCTACTTCGGCAGGAATACCTACCTACATCACCTTACATTGATACTAGTAATGTAGGCATACTGTAGGCACACTGTAGGCACACATCAAGTAAATATGACATGCATCCCTCCAACCCTCCATTCATAATTCAAGATTCATCCCTAGCATTGCATCGCTCCATCAACCCTATCATTCATCATTCTTCCACCAATTCATTTACAAAACTACTGTATCTCACACCAACCAAACCACACAAACAAGGCACTATAAACTTGTACATATGTATGCATGCGTATATCGTTGCCTACTCGATTTCCATAAATCAATAAAATGATATTGGTTACCAATAGCGATTCGTTCACTCGTGAGCAATGATTGAGCGATGGGTGAGCGATGTATGTATGCACCGAATTGAATAATTACCCTGCTTACCGGTACTGTATTAATACTGTATAAGGATACCGGTCCGGTATCCCAAATCGAGTCGAATATCTGATATCCCAAATCAGTAATCGGTAAATTATAAATTGTAAAAAACCGTTTCTATAGTGTTTTTATAGTGTTTCTATGACTACCTTACCATCCCATCCCGTTCTATCCTTACGCGGAAAAGAAAATTAACACTACAGTACAGTAGATGCCGATATGTTTCGGGTCGTAATGGATAGAAATAGAAATAGAAATAGAAATAAATAGATTGGGTGCCGACCGAGTTAAACCTCTCCCTGCTATAAATCCTTACTTAAAAATCATCAAGTTAAAAGAAACCCGAAAAAATCTACTGTATATCGTTAGATGTAAGGCTAACCTAGTACTTAAGGGGTAATAAATTACCTACCTAGGTAAGTATTTATCCAAAGCATGAATTACATACATCTCATCTCTTACCTTCCTTTACCTCCTCTGCCTTCCTTACGCGTCTCTTTCATCGCGTTATATGAAATGGATGAAATAGCTTAAGAATCGTGGTGGCTGAATCCTATTATCCAATGAATAAATTAATAATTCGAGATCATCATACTTTCGTTCGGGGTTTGAAGTTTTCTGTAACTTGGGATTTTATATGTATTTTGAGACTTGGGATTTATTTTTAGCGGGGAAAGGGGAGGAAACGGTTTCGTTTGTTTCTGGAATGCTCTGCTCTGCTCTGTAGATTACCGTATATGGAAATGGAAGATGGGAAAGATGGTGATGGGAAATGCGGTTGTTTGATATTGATATTGGTATCTTGAATATACAGTACCTAAAGATAGTTGCTAAACCAATAACTTAAGTACTCGGTCGGCCAGTCCATCTTGTATATATATCATTGTCGTTTCTGAATGGCATGGCATGCTGGCTGGTGCCTATTACCTACCTACCTGCCCACCTAAGCTGCCTATAGGCACATAAAGTAGACAACAGTAGGCAGGTACAACATGCATAAACCATACCATACCATACCATACCATTCCTACCTACTTCAAATTCAAACTTCATACCTAACCTTACAGTATCTAATATCCAGCACTAAAATACCATTCCATTCCATACGGAGACAATGGAGGTTATTCCTTCCAGCTCACCGAAGTATTAGTAGATGTAGAAGTAATCCGTTTCGCTATTTCATTCTATTCTATTCTTCTTCGCGTTTTATTTTATGGTTATTGGTTTATTTGATTCGCATTCGACGGCTGGATGGTTGGATGAATCGCTTTGCTGTGGTTTGATAGATTAATAGATATAATGGACATATATAATACGCCAAATGCAAAGCTCTAGAAATAGGATATAGTACATTATACATTATATTCTACAGTACGAGTAGTAGTAGGATCACAATATGATGCTGCATGTAAGTAAGTAATGCATGTAATAGAATGATGCAGAATTACTGTAGGTATGTAGGTAATTCTTCACTACTACATAGTAATTGGTGATTATATTTATTTTATTGTATGGATTATTGGTTCATATTATGACGATGATAAATATGTTATGTGCGAGCTGGATGTTGATGTAGTGTTATAGATGAATGGATGGATTTGTGAGGTAGGTACGGAATTTTCTAGGTGCTGAATGTATCGTGGTGTGGTGGTGAGTTGGAAGACTGGTACTTGGGTACGAATACTCTTGTCGCATACTGGTATTTACCAAGTACATATATACACGAATACAATCCATAAGTAAGTAAATAAGAAATCTTCCGTATTGTATTTGGGTATTTATGTAGGTATCTGAGTATTAGGTATTTTGGTTCACTGGTTGTTGTTATGTTATGTTGTGGTATTTTGTGTAGGACGAGAAGGATGAATGAATGGATTGTGATACAGAAAAAAAGAAAGGAAGTTCTTTCGAAAGTCAATATTGCCTAAATAGGTTATGAGATGATGGAATTGTGATGATAATTTAAATAGTATTCTTATTTAACCCTCAACCTCTAAACATCTACTCGGCCTCCGACTCCCTTGTACCATAATCATCCCTCTTCTTTAAATAATTATTCCCTGCGCCTACCTATCTTTTATAATACAACTTCAACATTATTAAGAATATCTACATACATACATACATACACTGCCTAGCTATGCGCCTACTGTAACTATCTTCATACAGTATATAAATATTCATCCAATCTCAATTCTTATAATTAAATAATTAAATAAATTCTGAAACATTTATCATACACACACACAACATGTATAACTTATTCTCCTCCAGTTCCTATTATTATTCTTAAAAAAAAACACAATTGAAACATTTATTAAACCACTTCATCAAATGCTTACATTTTTATATCGTATCTCGTCATCTTGTCATTCTATTATGAGTATGTATCAGTAACCCGTAGTCCTGTTTTGTCCTGTCTTGTCTCTCTAATAACTTTCAACCCAATCCAACCTTAAAGTTCTTCTCAGCTATCTCATCCCATCACATTAACTAGGTACCCGAAAGTATCAACAATATCAAACTCTCATTCGATCTTTAAATACTCTTTTCGGAGGATTTAATGCTTATATTTTAAAAACTAAACCTATTTCTTACCTACATCATCAATTTTACTCGTACGAAAGCTACTATATAATAATTTAATTAAAAAAATCCTCTAAAAAAGGAGTCATATCTTATGCGACGGAACACTTTACATTCACATCCATCCATAAATCCACTTATCACATATTTTCATTGATACCCAATAAGGACCCTAATCTTGTATTACGAATATCATTAGGCTGAAGAACATTTTTTTTCTACATACCACTTTTTTCCATCCTTTCCAAGAAGCCGAAAATGTTAAACGGACGAACGAAATGATAGAGAAAAGGGTAGAAGGAATTTCCTACTCCTTGTTTTATAATCCTTGTAATCAAAATTATTGGACTGGAAGCAGTGGAGGGATCATTTTCCATCGGGGGAAAAAAAAAAAAGAAAAAGAAGAAGAAAAAAAAGCAAGGAATTTAAAAAAAATACGAAATTTCGTATGTTGTGTGATATCTATTGAAATGTGTGATGTGATGTTAAAATTTAGATAAAAAATGTACAAGAAAACTATAATAAGAAGAAGAAAAGAACCGGCCGAGAAGATTTTTAATATTGACCAAGCAACAGTTTCGTCTCCCAGAAATAGAAAGAAAGCAAAAGAAGAAGAAGTAGAAGAAGAAGAGGAAGAAAAGCCATCCGGCCATCATCTATCTCAAGTGTCTCTCTCTCTCACCAAAAGCCCAAAGGAATAAGCCCAGGATTTTCTCTCTCTCTCTCTCTCCCCTAAGGATTCCCCATATTCCATCAGGCCTCTCTTTCACTCACTCAGCTATTCAACCCGTACAACCCGTGGATCACAAAACCAAAAACCCATCCATCCATTTTGGCCCCAAAGGAAAATTCCAAGGAGAAAAAAAATTAAAACAAAAACAAAACAAAAACAAAATCGCATACCAGGATAATAAAGAAAGTACTGTACCCTAAGGATTTTTCCATTCTTCCAGAATTTTTGCCCATCCAGATTCCATTCATCCATAACCCGTGGATACCAGTCAGTTACCATAGCATTTTATTCCCAAGGATATTTCCAAAAAAGTCAGGATTTTATCTCACATACCTTTTCTTCCATAGAAAAGAAGAAATAAGAAACAGAAAAGAAAAAAAGAGTATCTTCAGTTGCCCGGACATTTTGGTGTATTTTCCCTTTTCACAATACACACCATACATCCGATATTTTGATCGAGTTATTTGATGCACATATAACAAACCGTTGTTGTGATCATTAACAAATATCATTATCATTATCCTCATCCTACTCATCATCGTCAATTCCCTCACATCCTACTAGTATTTCTCATCAAAAAGTTCGGATTCATTTTTTTTTAAACTTCTTTCTTTAATCCTTTTCCATAAAGGTTATTGAAGAATTACGGTATCAAAAGAAAAAAAGGGTTTCAATATCAACGATTATCCTTCCTCCCCCCTTTTTTTCATTGTTGATCTATACAAATCAATCATCATTCCCATCACAAATCAAATATCCATCATCAATTCATCAATCAATCAATCAATCAATCAATCAATCACGCACAAAATATCTTCCCACTCATTCACCCCTCTTCATCTACCTATACCTTACCCTACTTTTTTTGTATGTACTCCACCTACATACGCACATACATATCAAATATCCAACAAAAGTTCATAATTATCATCTCCACTTGAATTTCAGTGGTTATATAATTTCTACTTTTATTTTTTCTTGGATTAAAAAAAAAAGGTACCTTTTTTTATTTTTTTTTACTCCCTGCGGGATTGTTGATCCCATCGCATATCGCATCGAAGGTCTAATAATCCTAGCCTGCCGCCCGCAAGCCCACTCCGACGGCTCACTATCGATAAACCCTATCAACTACCCAGCTTTATTTTATTCTGCATTTTAATTTTATTTTATTTTATTTTATTTTATTTTCTTCAATAAAATACAATACAGTTATCAACAATTGCGCCAATTCGAATTGAAGAAGAATAAATATATAAATAAATAATACGAAATAAGGGCCAAAAAAACTAAAAATAAGAAGAGACGAACTCCGAAACAGATCTCTTCTCTTTTTATTTTTATCCTTATTATTTATTTTTTTACATCACACTTATTTAAACAACCAAGGAATCTTTTTGCGCATAAATCAAATTTTTTTCTTGTGCGTCGCATTTTCCAAGTACGGATTGGTATTAAAACGCTAGGAGAAAAAAGAGCTCAGACTTCCCCCATATTTATTTTTATTTTGGGCTCCTATTTTTTTTTTAATTTACTTCTTCTTCTCTCCTCCTCTCACGCTTCTTATTTTTTATTTTTATTATTACTTCCGAAAATATTTCAGCCCGGCTTATCCCTCCTTCACTCATACATACCATACCATACCATACCTTACCTCGTTCACCCATCAATCATCCTTCCATACACACACACATCCACACACATACATATACATACCAGTCGCAGTTCAGTATCACAACACAAACACAACACCTTCCATTGTGCGACATCAATTCCTACTATTTAAGTAGTGAAGGCCCAAGAAAAGGATCATCATCAATCGAAAGTCGAACCCGAATTACCCGGCGGATTGGTAATTAATTATTTGTTGTTGTCGACTCTTTTTTTCATTGTCGTCGCACATATTTTCACAATGAGTCCTCCACGCGCCGCGTTTCTTGAGGAATGCGATGATGAAACTGGACGACCATTGAAGGGTACAAGACAATTCGCAAAAATTCCAAGAGATTCAAACACCAAGGAGAAGAAGGAGAAATCTAGTTCACGTCCGAAGATTGAGATTACAACGACTCGCACAAGCAAGCCTTCGAAGACGAATAGTGACTCGGGATACTCGACAAATGATCTCGTCCCAAGTTCCGAAATCTCCTCGTCACCAAGTGTATCACCAGAAGAAGTACGAAGAGAACAAGCTGCTGCTGAAAAGGCAATCAAGAAGGAACGAAGACAATCGATGAGTGCGCGACGACCTTCTGTTTCGGCCACAGCTACAGTAAATTCACGACCTTCACCTTCGACCAATTCACGACCTCCACTTGCACAAAAGAACAATAGCAATAGAGAACATCGTCGTTCCAATAGTGTCAAGACGGATCCGAAGCCAGAACACTACGGAGTTCAAGCACCAACTTCACGACCACCTCCTGTCATCAATCAAGCTACATCTGGTACTTTATCAGATATGCCTATGAGACCTCGCGCAATGTCTCACGCGCAAACTTACACAGCTGGAACGCGACCTGCGAGCTACCATCCTACAGTTCAACCAAACAATTATCCTCCATTGTCCAACTCGGCATTTTACCAAGATGTCGCTCCGTTCCAGGCTCCACCTCCATCTCCAGCATACAATAACAACATACATAACAACTATGCCGTCGCGCCTCCTGTTCAACAACACCAACAACCTGCGAATGATTACTTCATGGCACAAGAAATTGTACCCTCGCGATCACTTTCGTCGCGGTTCGAACCTCAACGCGCCAATTCCGCATATCCACCAGTTGTTGCTCCCAAGATGATCACTGCTTCTTATGAACGCGAATATCAATATAGCGAGGAAGATGATTACGATAGCTGTTACGACTCTGCCACTGAACAACAAATGAACAGAAAAACAAGTATACGTGTTCCATCGCGCATGCCATCTTCAAGGAACAGTAGCCAAGTCGATAGCAAAGCCAACAGCACTTATAGTCGCGAGAGTCAATACAGTGAGCCAGATGCTGGATACAGTACTAGAAAAAGGAGAGATTCTTTAGCCATGCCTCCACCACCTCGACCAGATCTAGCTTTGGCCAAAGTTAACCCAGCTGCTCATCGACGACCGAAAGTTGAGATGCCAGTCTATGACCATGTTGATCAATTCGATGAGTATAGCGCTATTGCATCTGATTACCACGATGATTCTCGTCAAGTAACCCGAGCTCGTCGTCCAAGCACAAAACGCAACTCGGTATCTTACAACGATCGTCCTCGGGAAGCAGACAGGGTTCGTACTGAGGTGGCTGCTGCCAAGGGAAAACGTCGTCAAAGTTACTTTGGTCAATCAGCTGCAACAGAAGTATCAACTGAGTCAACAGGGTATGACGCGAAACTTCGCGAAGCCGCAAATTACCAAGAGGATATTGCTGGTCCTTCGATTCCATTGACGGCTGAAGCGTTGAGAAAGGAACAAAGTAGACAAAGAAGACAACAAGCGGGAAGTAACCGAAGTACAAAGAGCAGCGAAAGTCGTGATCAAAGTGATTACCGAGGAACACAAGGAACCCAAACTACACGTACTACTCGCAGCGGAGAAGATGATGAGAACGTAACAATTGAAGTTACAGGATCGGCAACCGTCAGGGTCGGCGATACAGAGATTCAATGTGAAGAAGGAGGAAAGATTCAAATTCCTTACAAGAAGTTTGCGTTAGGAAGTCAAGCAACAAATTCGGAATATGGAATTGGTAATCATCATGAGGAATATTCGGTACATGGACAGAAATTATTGGATGATAGGAGGAGTCGTACGGATCAAAGTGATAGGGTTTCGAGAATTAGTTCAACATATACGAATGAGATGAAGATACCGACTAGGGAACCGAGAGAACCGAGAGAGGCGTTTGCGATGAGGAAGGGGGAGTGGGAGAGAGAAAGGGGATATCTTGAGAGGGAGAGGGAGAGAGAGGAGAGGGGATATTTTTAATTATCTTCTTTCTCTTTTTTTGACGGTTACTTCTTCTTGTTGTTTGGCAGCGTTCAGCGAGCGTGGTGCGATTTAGCGACATGGGCGATTTTGATTTTTCATTTTCATTTTACTTTTACTTTTCTTCTACGTAAACAGGTTTGGATCGGATGAGAGGAAGCTATGTTCTGTGCAAAGAAAGATATTTTTAGGTGGTTATCGCTTGATCCTCTTTCGTCTTTAAAGCGGAAAGTAAAAGTTTATACCCGAAGAAGAGTAAAAGCACAGGTGTTTTTTTTTTTTTTTGGAATTTTTACTTTTTGTATGTTTTTTTTTTCTTCTTTTGGATTGGATATTGGATGGATGGATCATAAGGATGGGTTAATGGATGAATGGATGGATGGGGGAATTGATGGGAATATGATGATTGTATGACTTGTATGACTTGTATGGGTTATGGATTTTATGATTGTTATGTTATGGTATGTGATGGATATGGGTTTTGTTTTTGGCTTTTAGATAGTTTTCTTTTCTTTTGAGGGGGATGGATGGATGGGGATATGTGATGGGAGGTTGGTGGGGAAGATGAGAGATTTTTAACGGATGGATGGAATAGGTGGGCATGAAAGATGGGATGGATATGGATGGATATGGATGAATAAGAAGTAAACACAAACACAATATTCCATCCCTTTTCTTTCCCAAATCCCTTTTCCCTTTTTATCCTTTTTCAATCCATGCCCAGGTATCCGCACATCCCCAAACAAATGTACAGAAATCTAGAGTTCATCCAATTCCATCTCTTGAAAATCCAATCCTTCTTGATCTTACATATCCATATTCATCCATATCCATCCATAT
>JWJB01000012.1:0-10154 GCA_000812895.1 Rutstroemia sydowiana | reverse complement strand
AAGCTAGCAAGGAAAGGGCGGTATTAACTGAAAATGGACATATCTACCGAAGCTTAGATGTTTGTCGATTGGCTATATTTCCCATCACCCATGTAATATTCCCATTTCCATCCCCAGCATTCCCCTCATATAGCAACCTCTAGCCTTTCTGAACCATTGAAAATATTAGTGCCTTGTCAAGGCAATGACCTGTCATTATTTCGATTAAAGAATCATTAAGTTATTACCAAACATGCATAAAATCCTTATTCCACAGATGCTGCGCATTAATAAGGGGAATACATCGTTGAATTAACCAAAAGAAGCCTATATCATCGACGTAGAAAAGAAGCTGCCTCGGAATAGAACAACTCTCTTCAACAAGTGGGTTTGAGTTAGTTGGTGGTTATGGATGGGATATAGATTTATGTAATCGACTGTATGGTATAGATAGGAATCTGATATCATGGTATGTGTAGGAAGTGAAGCAAGTGATGAAAACAAATAAGGGAGGGAGGATAAAGTAACATACCACCAACTTCAATACCTCCAACTAACTTATCCGAAACCTTTCTATCAACAGTCTTTGCAGCATCCTTAACAGTCTCTGTAGCCGATTTTCTCGATGCCAACGATGAAGTGAAGGGTCTAAATTGAACAGGACGAATGGTACGGGATTGACGGAGAAGAGCTTGTGTGACTGAAGACATTTTGATTATGTTGTATTGGATTATTCTTCTTGGATTGATTGAGATTGAGGTTGTGTTTTGTTGAATTAATTGAGAGATATGGTGATTGATTGATTGATTTTGTTTTGTTGTGGTATGGAATAGAAAGAAGGAGAGGAAGAAGTGAAAGAAAAAGAAAGAAGTATTTACATAAGAAATGCTCGAAAACAAATAAGTTAGACAGGGCAGGTACTCTGACGCTGGTGACGTCAATTGTTACGCCCCACCAGCCCCTCCCTCCCCTCTTCTGATCAACAAACTGTCTATAAGAGCTTGGTTATTGATATTATATTTTGTTTACCTCACTTTACTACTTATTACATAATATTTTGTGGTATTTATTATTTATCGTATTAAATATATAATTTTTTAGTTTTTAAATTTATATACGTATATTCATACTTTTATACATAGATATTATAAAGTTTCTTCTTTTTGGGATGTTACTCGTACCTAGTAGTTATCGTCAAAGTTGGCTGGGATGTGGCAGATATTTTATTGTATGATTGATTGCCATAAATTGGAGATGGCATTTCTTACCCCTGCAAGTGTTAAGTACGGGGAGAAAGCTCCGGGTCCCATCAATTATGTGGGGTAGGTAGTAGTATTCATAAATCATTTAAGTTAGACCACAATCTTTTCTCACTGCTTGACTCCTAGATACACAAAATATCAAGAGCAAAATTTGATATCTTCGAAAATACCGCTATTTAATATTTCAACACGACCTCCTTTCCAAATTGTGCCGCCGCTTCTGTAGATTGAATGTCGATTTCTTGACAAGTTGCATTGCTTGAGCTTTGGGTATTGATCAAAAGTCTCACTGAGCTTTGACTGCCCTACGCAGGACTTGGGCTAAGTAGCTTAAGCAGAGCTTTGACAATATTAAGTATGTTGAGGAGACATCAGATAATTATATGAAGGTATAAACTATACTAGACCACTGAGCCATGGCCCGTGGCGGCATACCGGAAAGGACCGGACGGGTGCTAGTTCCCTATTGAATCTGAACTATATACTATTTTCTGTTTGAGCCTAGTAAGCCAACAACATCGAACTTGCCGAAATATCGTTCTATATCTCGCGTATGATTTGAGATGAACGGTAACTTTGCAGAGACATTTTCACGCGGTTCGGGAAGACCACGCACATCGTGAGTTGCGGGATAGATTACTACCGTGGCTTCCATGATAGTAATGATGGGGTGGATAAGACCAAGGATAACACTTGCTTCCCAATGCCGGGTATTACTCTAGTAACAGTGCGATCAATACTTAGAAAACGGACACGAGCAAGAAAGATAAGTGGAATGAAGTTCCAATGGAAATCTGTTGTTGTAATCTCCTTTGATTAACGAGGTTAAAATAATTATTTGTTCAAGAGATCAAAGATTTTTGAGAAGTCGGTGCCCCTAGAACGCAAAAGCGCCATTTAATTTCCATCCACAACATCCAAAGCAACCTGCATCATCCTTCAAACCACAACCTCTCTATTCCGACGATGCTCCTCATCTAGCACGCTTCATCTCTCTACGATTCCAATTTTCCATTTGCGATATTAGGGGCGGTATTTTTCTGTTGAGGTAAAAGCCACGAGGGTGGTGGCAAAGTAGGTGGTGAAATGCATGGTGATAGACGATGGAGATGTTGGTTGAGGATGGATGTATGAATTGATGGTATGGATTGATGGTATGTCAATGAAGAGTTAGTGAGTGGTTGTTGCGTGAAAAGACATCTTAGGGAAGCTTGCAAGCTACTCATTATACCCATATCGCGTGTAATAAGTGGAAGTGATCTTCCGGTCCGAGGAAACTCGTGATAGATAGGCCCAAGAATTATGGTTTCTAGTATGTCTTGCGGTTTTAGTACGCGACTTTCGGAATGGAGGTTTGGTTTGGTGTTGTGATGTGAGATTTCATAGTTAGTGTGGGATGGAATGAAATGGAATCGAATAGAGAGATGGTATACTACAGCACTTTTTCATACTCACTAATAATTAAGTCACTCGAGTGATAGAGATGGTTAAACAATGCTCATCTTGATCCAAAGAACTCGAGAGATATCGGAGCAAAGTTATTGGTGCGAGCGCTCTGATACTCATTGGAATCAGGCAAAGTCGAACACGAATCATCATTAATATCATAAATTGTTAATACGATGAGGCAACTTCTAATAGAGCAACGAATCCTAATCGGTCCTTTCTCATTTGAACCCCGTAACAACAGAACCTAATCCTCCGATTCCGAATCCCCATCTCAACCAACGATCTATCACCATAAATTAATCAAACCTCTTCAACAGTCTCCACTCTTTCCTTTCCATCCTCTGTTCTCTGGTGTCCGGGTACCGCACTCTCCACTTGATTCAACGCCAACTCCTTCTCATTCACCGGCTCAATACCCACCTTTGTATCTCTCCTCTCATCCATACGATCCTTTGCAATAAAGTTCACATACACTGGGTAACAATATGCCAAAACGAAAGCCATCATGGGAATCAACATTGCCATATGGAACGGCTTCTTGCTTCCCGTATTCTGCAGATGTGTAGCAACAGCACCAGTTATAGGAGGGAATACAGCACCTCCACTAATAGCAGCGACGAGGAGAGCACCACCGAATTTAGTATGACGACCCAGTCCACGAAGACCGAGTGTGAAGGTTGTAGCGAAACAGGCACTCTCGAAACAGAGTACGAGAACGAGACATGCGATACTACCGGAACCCTGGGATTGGGATGCGGCGAGTACGAATACCCAGGCGAGGAAGAGGTATACAGCTAGGATGTAGCGGGGCTTGAAAGCTTGGAAGGTCATGAGACCACCGGCTACGAAACGGTTGAATGCGTAGAGGCCTTGAGCTGCGGCGAAGATGTTGGCTAAAGATTGTTAGTAGGACTTTAATGTGGGGAAAAAGCGAGGGTAAACATACAGCCCACTGATTCCTCTCGGCCTGCCTCTTTGCAAAAGTTGACGAAGTAGTTGGCAACGGAAACTGTTAGTTCTATTAGTATATAACAATATCATGGGCGATAAGATCTTCTTACCTTGCGCACCAATATAGCAGAACATACTCCACACAGCAAGGAATAAGTTGTACTGCTTCTTAAATGGTCCCGGATCGTATTCCGCAATTTCCATCTCTTGAGTTCCCATATCGGCATCAGTAATTTCAGGCATGGGAGCCAAGTAGAACAAAATCATCAACAACGCAACAAATCCAGCGACTCCAAGATACGTCCATTGTACGTTCTTAAGACCTTGTGAATTATCCACCGTGCTTGCGAAAAATACACGAGAAGCAAGAAGCGGAGCGACGAAAGATCCAACTGCTTGGACGGCCTGCGCGAGGTTGAGACGAATCTCAGAGTATCTTGGAGGACCGCAAATAGAGAGGAAAGGATCGGCTGCCGTTTCTAGAGTGGATAATCCAGAGCCAACAACAAACATGCTACCGCAGAATCCACCAAATGAATGTTTGACTCCACTGGGCCACATGAGGAGACATCCGACGGCGAGAACACAAAGTCCACTCATGAATGTAACGCGGAATCCCCATCTCCTAAGAACGTAACCGCTTATGGTTGTTGGGCACAGGGCATATGCGCCAAAATATGCTGCCGATAGACCTGAGGCTTTTGAGGCCGTGATGTTAAGACTCGTTTGGAAATGTGGGTTGAGAACATCGAGAAGACCATAGGCGAATCCCCTAGTAGCAGTTAGGAAATGAATGACCTTTCGTATGAAATGGCAGGAGAGAGTCTTACCAAAGGAAGAAAAGAATTGTGACTTTTTGTTAAAAGGTCTGTTAGTAATTGTACAGTGATACATGGTTTGGGGGCAAGTATAGATAGCTTACCAAGAAGATTAGGTATGAGTGATTGTCGCAAGGTCAGATGAACGGCAGATGTAACTGCATTATCGTCCACCGTTATTTTTCTCTTGTAACAGCCCATCTTGATCTTATCAAAATTTGATCCGCAGTCAAGTATGATGAATTGATATCGTAGAGATTGATTTCAAATACTATTGTAAAATCACGATTAAGATTCCAAAAGTATCAGCGATATCACAAGAAAGAAAGAAGAAGAAAGAGAGCTGTCTTTCTCTTCCATCGAGGATTCAAATCCTTATGAATGCAATTGCTAACCAGGAAGCTACTTCGGTCGAAAGTACATGCGAAAACGGGCGTGCAGTGTGACAAATAGAAGAAAACATCCATGCTGTGGTCAGCGAATACAAATCCTGAAATTTATTCATTGGTGATCTCGTTCTATATTCCACCGAAATATCAGAGTGGAGGAGGGGGATTCGTATTTCCGGGGTTGCATTTTCCTGGGGTTAATGTGGGGTAAGACATATACTATTGCATCTCGGTACGAGATACAGAAGCTGGGGCATAGCTAGCAGGGGGAGAACTTGATATGTGGGCAGGAAGCTGACATTGTGCACAAAGGAAAAGTGAATAATATAATGATAATCCTGAGAGCTTGACAGTATTGGGAACGTAATTAGGTAGGAATCTCGGTTCTTATTCTTATCCTTCCACGAAATACAGAAGTATTACTTGTCGATGCACTCTGGACACCCGACTTTAGAAAGTTAATCATTTCTACAAGTATTGAAGCTAGCAAGGAAAGGGCGGTATTAACTGAAAATGGACATATCTACCGAAGCTTAGATGTTTGTCGATTGGCTATATTTCCCATCACCCATGTAATATTCCCATTTCCATCCCCAGCATTCCCCTCATATAGCAACCTCTAGCCTTTCTGAACCATTGAAAATATTAGTGCCTTGTCAAGGCAATGACCTGTCATTATTTCGATTAAAGAATCATTAAGTTATTACCAAACATGCATAAAATCCTTATTCCACAGATGCTGCGCATTAATAAGGGGAATACATCGTTGAATTAACCAAAAGAAGCCTATATCATCGACGTAGAAAAGAAGCTGCCTCGGAATAGAACAACTCTCTTCAACAAGTGATTGTGAAATGAAATATCTAGAAGGGGTATGGCACGAGGAAGCAAAATATGAGTCTAGTCATTTGTAAAATGATTGGTGAATGGCGTGGGAAGGAGTAGCTAAAACGGGTTGAGCTTAGAGACGGTCTCTTGCTTGCAACAATTCTACCTGAGATAGAATCATTGTAGCGTGCTAGATAGTAGAAACCCTTAGCTCTTATCCAAGTTCATCGTCCATGAATACATCTTTCACCATCACTTTATCAAGATACCTAACCCACCTCCGAGTAGCAAAATCATTGCAAGTAATCAGGTAATTCCAATCACTAAATATATCACAAATTTTATTCTTGTACCTCTTTCAAAGCCATTTAATGCCCAACTCATAAACCCATCGACAAAACTCGAAAGATAAGCACTCCTTCCAACCTTCCCACTCTCCAAGGCAATTCAACATTCAAAGTATCTCCAACATACCATTACCAACCCTCAGAAATATAAGCATCATGTACCTCTAGAAGGTATAGCACTTTTAATTCAAATGAAGTTAACTTCTGGGTGTGAGATGTGGAAATCTGATCGATATTCTATATTTTTTCCTCATTGGTGAATGAGGATTATTGAGAACGCTTAACATATGAAGAACATATATATTTCAAATCCACCCATCTATAAAAACGCGTTAGATCAAACCACATAGGAGTTAACCATCGTACAAATCACATCGCCTAATTCAATATTAAACCCACCCATCCACCCAACAATATCCCATCTACCCGGTCCGGTCAATATGACCAACCTAGAAGCGTCTCTTTCTTACCCCTCACTCTTCACTATACCGAGATCTAGCTTGGTTAACACCCGTTGGATCAGTATACTTCACATGAATTCACTATACTAGTCCTTCCTATTCTTTTACGAGATCCATCTCCAGGTAAATATGATATCCTATGGGGGAAGTACAACAATAATGTACTTATAAATACCTACCCAACGATCTACAAACCCCAGTCGAATGTTAGTTAGTAACCACAAAATGAATATCATAAATAGCGGATGATGAGAATAGCACAATGAGCAGAACCTCAATCCTAAATATCTATCTACAACTTACTCACCCTTCCTTAAAGCAACGACCTCTCATTATATGTCGGCGGCGATCCTTCTCTTTATTTGTTCTTGTCTTCGCCCTGCTCGCGATTCAATCTAATCCAAATGTATACAACATCGTTTTTAGGTCTCACGAATGCAATTCAAATAATCCCTCAATAGACCTTCCCCATTCCCCTATGAACCCCCACTTCTCCCAGTAAATTTTGTTGACATGTATCTCATAATTCACATACACTTCAATCACACACGATCATATCCACCTACCATCATCATACATCACCACAAACAATCAAATCATCTCAACTCTTAAAAGTCTATATTCGCTACGCGTTTTATGCATATGCACACGCCAATGCATCGTTACCGCTACCGTTGTTATGCATCATCATCATCGTCATCATGTCATCTCTATACACCCCACGCAACTCTCGAGATCAGGCCAAGGAATTCTGGAACCTTGGGAGGCCCCGCACTATACCTACATATCGTTTGAATCCATCCTCCGGCAAATCCCATGCCTGTAACACTCAAACAGCTACGCCGTGCCTGTGCGGGAGGAATTTACATTCTTTCCTTCCCTTCCATTTTTGGGATGTATATGAATGAAAAGCTTTCCAAAGACCATCCGCCGCGTTCCGTCATGTTTGTCCACATCCGCACTCGACCACAACCCCCGTACCCTCACGCCACTTACTCTCCCAATGCATCCAACTCCATCTGCACTTGTGCCTTAGTCAAAATCTTCTTCACCTGTGTATCCTCCAACTTCTCTCCACCGGCTCGCCTCATCTCCAAATCCTCAATCGCTCTGATTTTCTTTTGCAAGCCTCTCTTTTTCTTCGCGCTTGGGCTGCCTTCTCCAGGAGATGTGACGGATAGTTCAGGCGTTGGGTCCAGGGTCCTTTGCTCTGGAGTAGATATCAAGGTAAGATTCTGCATATCAGCGGGAGGCATTGGGACGTTTCCACTGCCGTTCCCGTGGCCATGACCATGGCCATGGCCATAGCCGTTTCCGTTTCCGTAGCCATTTCCATTTTGACGAGAAGGTGGTTGACCATATGGGCGGTTTTGAGATGGAGATCGCATGTTGTGGTTACTCTTGGATCGACTTCGCTGGCGGTCTCTTCGGTCGGGACTGCGGTCACTTGGACCTCTTGGAGCGTCTGGAGTTCCAACACCGAGGCCTCCAGCTTTTGCTTCTTCTCCCTTGGCCTTCTTTGCTTCTCGCTTTTTCTTGTTCTTCAATGCGGCCTTAGAGAGGTTCTCATCCTCCGCTGTTGCTGGTGTCGCTCCCGGCGGAAGGTTTTCGGCTACTTCGGCTCCAGGAACTTGTCGTCGAGGTCGACCAAATCCATTGTTATTGACCATGGAAGTACCATTGCTAACAACATGTGCAGAGCCTCCTTCATCTTCACGCTTGAAGTGGGATGGTGTGGCTTGGCCACGAGCTCCAGGAGGACGGTAAGCACCTGCTGGCTTGGACGGGGTTTTCACAGTACCGAGGTAAGCGATAGCTGACTTGTGTGCAACAGGAACCGGGGTTAATGGATCACCGGCCGGGAAAGATTCGAGAGGTTGAGGTCTCCAGGTGACGTTATATAACTCAACCATGTCTTCATTGTACATGATACCGCCCGCAATATGCCACAATCGAATACCGTTATCAACACGCAGTCTGGGACTCGTTGTAGCTGTTAAGAGATACTTGCCATCGGGACTCCACTCGCAGACACTAGGATTTCCACCTTCAATTGTAACAATCTTCTTGTAATCCTTTTCGAGATCATAAATATCCATTTGGCCAGCAAGATTTCCAAAGCCAGCTACCAATACAAATCGGCCAGTGGGGGAGAACAAAATGGTATTGCGTGGGCCAAGAGGAAATGTATGGGTCGCAACGGCTCGCTGGTTGAAGATGGTTGTCTTTGCAGGCATGTAACCATACACCACACCAAATTCTTTCGAATTTGGGGACCAGGAGACATCATGAATAGGCCCCTCCTTATCAAGAGAAATTCTCGAATCGAACCCACCGTTTGCGCTCAGCACATAAAGTGTAGTCTCTCCGTAATAACTCTTGTTTGACTTGTCAACATCGGTCTGCGCAAGGACGATCAAGGTTGTTCCCAACTGATTCCATTTCAATTGTACTTTGTCGCCTTTGAAGAATGTCTTTTGCGAAACTGGGGTGGTGAATTGGGGTACATTGAAAACTTTGACTGCAGAAGGTTGTCCCTGATTTGAGAGATTAGCTATGTTCCCCAATGAATCAAACAACAACATACCTTGCGTTCCGGAATGAAAACAGCCACAGAATAGTTGTTACCAGGAGAAATTGCAAAATCGGAAACACCTTCAGCACGGAGCTTATTCCAAACCGTACGCAGTTCACCACTCTCGTAGAATTGGACTTCGTTTGTAACGGATCGGGCGCAATATTTCTCATCGAAAGTGTATTGAAGATTCCAACCAGTTTGCGACTTCTGTACAAACCTTCCGACTACCTCTTTTTCACTTCCTTCTGGCACATCTTCCACTGTACGCCAAACCTTCAAATTCTTCACTGCATCACCAGCCTCATCCTTCGAAGGTCTTTCCCAGGTAATGATGTAGGAACCGCGTGGAGAGAAGCCCAATTCGTAAACATTGGGTGTAGGAAGGCTGGTGATAACATTTCCAACTGCCGCATCAACAACAGTCACTCCGTCATTGGAAGCCCATGCAAAATACCGACCGCATGGTGAGTAGGTACAACAACGGGAGCTACCTTCGGGTTTCTGGAAACCACGCAAAGGCTCATAGACGGGTGCAGCATCCACGATACCAATCCCCTTCAGTGTTCTATATGCAAACTGTGTCGGAACTGCCATGACTATTCAAAGTCACAGTAAAATTCTTTCTAAGTAACAGGTTGTATTGAAATTATAAAATTCTTCTTTGTCGCGCGAATGTGGGGTGTGAGGGGCTTTTCTGATCGGTTTTCTCTTGAAGGTTTCGAAACGAAATGCTTCCTTCAAAGTTGATCTTTGAGGAAGGTCGAAGGAGCAAAGAATTCGAAATTCTTGAGATTGATTGAAGTTATTGTTGACGGTGTATCTTGAAGGTGTTTTGTGGAGAAACAGAGGTCTGCTGAACAAGTTGATGAATCGAGATCACAAGATGATGATGATGCAAAGTCAACAGTCAACAACAATATCAACAATATATGCCTTTTTTTTTCTATCAATGAGACCTTTTAAAAAGATATAGTAAGAGAATAAAGCGATGAAGAAGAAATTTATTGTTTAATCAAGATTGTCTGACACTGATAGAGGGCAGAATTGACTTCTTTCGGGAGCGTACCGTTGAGATTGAGCGTGTGTAGTAGC
>JWJB01000010.1:0-23802 GCA_000812895.1 Rutstroemia sydowiana | reverse complement strand
AGGTCCCAGGCCACCGTACTTGTGAAAAATGATTATTTGATTGGCATTGTCTGCATTTACGCCCTTTCCAATAAAAATATCGATTCCGATTTTATAAACCTGGGGCAGACTGCGGATTTGTTATGAATTCTTCGATATTCCCAAGTGGCGATAGAATTATTGTACCTAACTTCAAAGAAGGGGGAAAGGAGAGGGGGGTACTTCCTAGAGATATAGGCAAAAATTCAAATGTATTCAAATGGCACGAAAGGAAAAATTCTGCGAGAGTAAGGAGTGAACTTTTCAAGACTCTTTTACTGACACCGCCAATACACTAACATGGAAATAGCTATGTGAAAAGTCAAAAACCAATAATGAAGATACTGGCTAGTCCGAAGCATAAACCAAATCTGGACGGCGCTATAATGGTGGCCAAGCATAATACCACATACCAATACATTACCAGAATTCACCTATATAAGTTTCAAAAGTGCAATGATCTGTAACAAACATGACAGGCATCCTCTGTGGTACAGTTGGTCGGGTCAAATCATGTTTAAGAGGTGGATTTGAGAGTTGGTCAACAATCGAAAAAAACTGTCGCGGTTTCTTCCATCAGCTGGTTCTAGCCACTCACGAGCGAGGCTGGAACCTGGAAGTTTTGCTGATATTTTTTAATCCTGATAGTTGTAATTTTTGATTTTTGGCGATTTTTGGGTATCTTTTGACGTCGTCGCCAATTTCTCGCTTCGGTGAATGCTATCATCGTCTGATCTAAAGTTTTGCTAGTGAGGAAGTAACGGACAAGAGGCTTGAAAGTTGCGCTTATTTAGCAAATATGCAGAGAGAGGAAATGCAAATCAAATACACATACAACAAAAAGAAGAGCAGCTACTTTCTGCTTCTCTGCATAATAATATAATCCGATTATTCTATGGGAGACGTTATCATATATTAATACCGTCTTTAGCGGTTACAACAAGGCCATAAGAATACAAATTTTGTAACATACAATACAAGTGCTATCTTCGAATGCTTGTTTCTTACTGATTGTCCCCTTTAGATGCCTTACCAAACGGCACATTCATCCCACTACTTTTGATAGAAACAAGCACCGATTCATCTTTTGGATTCGGGAACTTTAAATCAAAACCCATCAATTCATGATCGTCTAACTTATCAAGACCACTGATTGTGCGCCTGATGTAGCTAACAATCTTCGCAAGGCCCTGGATATCCACCTGCTCATTAGCCTTGTAGATGTTTCTCCAAACAGCTGCCGCCAGCACAGTGTCGTCTTTGGCCAGACCCTCGTCATAAGCTGCTAGCAAACCTCTCCATTGAATGAACATATCCTTCAGGTATTTGTTACGTGTACCACGCGCATGCATGTTATGATTGACAATCATTTTGTTTTCCGCGTCATAGAAAAAATGGTCTAGAAGATGTTGTTGCCAGATTTGCGCATCATGAGGGAAACATCGAAAGCGTACGGATAGCATATACACATGAAGCATCGTCACCTGTGACCACGTACTAAATGTTGGCTTGAGTCCAAGCTCTGCAAACTATTAGATATATTTGTGCGAAGGAGGAAGGCTGCCATACCTTCATGCCACCATCCCTTGCCAACACCAAGATCCTCGCCATCATCTGTCTTTGGCATTTCTGCTTCTGGGTTCGTTGCTTGTGGTATTGTGTAATCTGCCTGGGCTCCGCATGGGACGTAAAACTTCTCTGTGACGCCATATGCAGTATAAGTTTCTTTGAAAGCTTGAGGGGTTATTTTTTGAGCGATATTGAGCTTTCGAGGAGCTGAGGAATCTGCGGCTTTGGGTTTGGCACCTAATACATTCGGTGATACTGGTTGTACAGGGATTCCTTGAGTCTGATTCAATTCGGGCAGGTCTCTATATTTATCTGCAGCTGTCGAGGTGTTGAATCTCGAGGCACTGGTCTAGCAAGGGAGGGTTAGAACAGCTTCGTTCATTCATAAGCTTAGGACAGTATTTACCTGAATAGTACGCCTTGTGTGCGATTGAACCGTCCGAAGACAAGAGGTACAAGTTCTTGAAGCCATATTTACCAAAATCAAAATTCAATTGATAAAACTTTCAGTAAATGTTGTGAAAGTAAGTAGACCACTGTATAAAATTGGTAGATGTCATGACATAGAAGGTGTGGGCTGGGCTATTAAAAAATTCTTGCAAGGATTAGATAGCTTTCATTACTAGTATTGAGCCGGAAACGTACTAGTGCTATTGGTAGCTCCATCAAAAACCGAAAACCCCCCACCCCACCCCTCCTTCTGAAATTCCAACCCAACTTAAAGCTTCTGCGAATATCCTTATACACTGTTCCATAGAAATACCCGCAGACCTCCTAATAATGGAAAATGAGCAATACTTTGCAGTACATCGTCATTTCAGATCTGAAGGTCTATTTGGGTATCGGATGGAGAAATTCGAGATAAGAATGTGCAATAGTGGGTCCATTTCTAGTGTATCCACTATATTTACCCCACCACTACTCCAAAAATAAATGTCCGATTCGCTTCCAATTAGTCCATATACCAACCATCGTCATTCTAAGCATGGACTGCAGAGTATCAGAAGTACATATCCTAGCCACTGGATATTTAAGAGGATATGGCTTAAGGGACAGTTGGAGACAGTGGAAGAAGATATGATAGAGGTAAATTGGCAACGGTGAATGGTGGGTAGACGTCGAAAACAGGGACTACAGACTGCGATACAGGGTTGTGGACAGCTGCCTCAATACATAGCTTCTTGGCCTCGCCGCTCTCACTACACGCTCTTCATTGCTCGTCTAAATTCTCGAACAACGCCATGAATAGAAGCTTCACGACAATCATTCATAGTTATTAAGTAAACCAGTGAACCACATCATCTACGTTCTGACTCATCAGCAAGCTTAAATCATTCGTGATTAAGTCGAGTAATTTCTCGAAAAGGTGATGTGTTTTACTTTGTTCTATTATTAGGACTCATCTTTGGGAAGCTATTGATATTTACAAAGGATGGATAACGGACAAGGTAGGTATTCTAATCATCTGCATTATCTCTTCACTTTTATGCATACCACTACAATAACAACACCCGTTTACAACTAAAATACTTGAGACTATCGATATGGAAGACCAAGAAACCCGACAACTTCCAGAAAAGGTCACTGACCTCAACATCGAAGAAGCTTCTATACAACCTTGCGTTGAAGTGAGCGAACTTGAGATCGATCAAAGAACAGAGCAGGAGCAGCTCCGACTTTTCGAGGAACTTGGCTTTGAGGATCACGACCAACTCCAAATGTTCTTTCGTGAACTTCCTGACATAGAGATGGCAACCAAGGGCAGAGCAGGTAAGAAGACCAGCCAACGAATCAAATTCTGCCTGGATTGGATGATACAACAAATCAACTTGACCCCACAAAGAATGGTCAACGAACCTCAAGAGTGGTGGGCTTGCCCGGTGCGCCGTGATCTCGAGGAGTGGTGGAATCGCCAGAATGAAAAAGAGATGCTAAATAGCATCACAAGCAACCTAGTCATGCAGGAAATTTACCTGTGTGGTCACGTTAAACCAGAAATAAATCCTACATATGATTCTCATCTTCGGTCCAAGCCGTCTGCCGAATATTTCGAACTAATACCCAGGTATTGTGATAAGGGGTCTGGAACCAATAAGGTTGGTTGTGAAATGATATTTATCTACGGCCTATACAAATCCCCAAGTGGTAACAACAACGATGTTCCCACGGACTCGTGCTTCTCCGATAGCGACATGCTGAGTGAAGAGAATAGAAAATCGCGGGCACAGCTTCGGCAGAAATTGATTGAAGCAGGGTATAACTCGTCAGCAGCATCATCTGATTGATGATAAATACGAATTCATGAAAGAGACTAAACAACGCCTGGAGAACGAATGGATTGAGAGGGGATACGAATTTGGTTGCAGACCACCCCCTGCGGATGCACAGCTCGAGAAGGAGGATTCATGGACAATGAAGATAGCTAGAGAATGCTTCTGGAATACAGGTTCATATTTTCTTATCGAATTGAATGTCGGTTTGCTGACGTTACATAGTTGAGAAATTCGGGACCCCAAAGCGCCGCGTTGAGCTCTGTTAGATTTGTTTAGGGCATCCCAATTTTCCAGGTGCCATTCTCTAATTTGCCAATGGAGGCTGAGCGGAACAGATAGGATGGCAGACACTTGTGAAGGGTTAATTGGGATATATATTTGTAGAAATGTATTTGTGGTCAGAATGACAAATCTCTGGAACTTGGAATAATATTGGCTTTTTCCATAAGGTGCATCCAATGAGTTCTAAAATGTGTGTCATATACAGCTCTTTTGTCCTTTTGATTTATAAAGCCGAAATGTCTTTGCGCAAATTCAGAGCCCATTTTAATGATCTTGCAAGTTACCTCACATGTAGGTAATGTTATAATCACTGAAGATATCGTTCTTGGAGTAAGTCATCTGGATGGCCGTCAAACGGCCCTCAAGCGGCTTGGTCAAGTATTGCTAAACCATCTATATAGAAGAAAGGTATAGAAGAGCAATACCCTTCACTGCCGGTGTAGATATAAGTTGTTCTAAACATAAAAAAGTATCACCAACCCATCAGACTTTATGATAATCCGAATACTTTCGCTTAAATCTATTTCCTCCTCCCCAAAACCACAACGACTCGCTTAGGGATTTCAACAACGGCAAAAAATTGACAGCCTCCAAAAAATCAAATGGCAAAACTACTTTCACGCTCAAGAATTTAAGAAATTCTCGGAGTGGTAGAAACCTAACCTGGCGAGTCAAGGGTAGATTTTTTATTCGGCCGACCCCTCCACACAACACAGTTCGTCCTGACCACTGACCTAAGCGGCGCCTGCTGTGTTTGTTGGTGTTTGATCTCTTATTTGAATATTTATATAGTATCCTACGAAGCGGGCTAGGTAGGAATACGACCTGGGTGTAATTTCCGGAATAGTGAATATCATTCCAAAATTTACCACACAATCTTATTATGAATAAGTTTCTTCAATCACATAATTCTATTAACCAAAAGTAAAGAATGTATTATTGACAGCTAAATGTATAACAGTGGCCTCCGCCCGGCATCTAGATCTGGCCAGAAATCCGCAGTAGTCACCCAGCCAAAACCTTATAAATGTCAAACATTAGACCATATGGTGCGGCAACCTAACAGCTCCATACTTGCTATACCCCAACTCTCCATCTCTATCTCGATTAAGCCAACCCCCTCTCCACCACGTTTTGTGACCGTCGTTAATTTTGAAAAGCTCGAAATATACGTGGGTTTCGTGAAGTTTCTTGGGACGGATCAACAGACAAGCGCACGCCGATCCGGGAATGTAAATTGTACGGTCGTTAACGTCGGAGACGACACTGTCTACTGCATGTCGCCAAGTTCTCTCCGGATGTCCTGGCAAGGATAACTCGAGTTGATATTTAGCTGGCTCGGTTTTGGGAGGTGTAGAAGACGTGGACTCTGGTACAGATTCGCATGTATCGAGCATAGGATCAGTAACACTGTATGGTGGAGGAGGGTCTTTGTAGTCTGAAGTGTCCATATTGGAGAAGTGGTTGTCCAAAATCTGGCAGCGGTATGCTCTTATTTTGAGTGCTCGTGCGGTTTGCAAGTTGCTTTCAACCCCGAAAGTGAGCCCCAGCTTGTGTTGTGGCAATAAGGTGTAAGGTCTTACTTTTCTGGTAGTCTTGCTCTGTGTCTTCCAAAATATATGTGGTGTATGTAGATAGACAATCTGCTAAGATATCTATCGAAGGGACATTAATGGTCTAGAAAGGTAGCTAGCAGGAGGAAGGAGTCTTTATATAAAGGTATCCTTAGTATGGTAGTGTCCTTAATACAGTAGTGAATAAGGGACGAATACCTTTTGTACGGTAGTACAACAGCTAGTAAGGTAAAGACAACCACAGTGAATACACACTTATTTATAAGGTATATAGACCTCTGGGTGGTGGCGTGAATCAACACATTTGAATCACACTTAACTTCCACCAAATCAAGGGCCAGGGGTAGTAGTATGATGCAATGAAGATTAACCACATTCGAGAATCATAGCCTTCAGAGTCAATGTTCGTCGCTTCCCTTCTAAATACCACCCTTCGCCAAGATAGAGCTCAGCCTGAAATATTAAGCACTGAACGAGATTGATTAACAGGATGTGATATCGCAAATTCGCCTTGTGAGCTTCAATATGTTCAAACCTCCAATTCTAAGGGAACGTATATAATTATAAGCGCTTTGGACCCACTAGACTCGGTTCCATTGGTATATTACCTAACAGCACGACTTGACATTGTCTGATCTGTTACTCGAAGTCCATCCTACTCCAGCCCGACTTCACCCTCAATCCTCTCTTGTTGCAGGACGGCCAGGCTTGCACTCTTTTCATAGAACGTCATACCCCCCGACCCCTACCAAGATTGACCACGCCATCTAAATAGTCCGTATTTGCTGCGGGATCGGCGAGGGGTTCCTCGTTAACGATCTCTTTGCTTAATCTTCCACTAGCCACAACATGTCCGAATTTCTGATCCACGACCTTGATAGTGAAATGCTCGCAATGTGCAGCTTGGAGTCTGAAATAAAGTCTAGCAGGGAGGTATGTTTCGACGTCGCTTGTATGCTCGAATTTTGCTTTCATAAACTCATCCGGCTTCTCGGACCCAGAGATGTGGAGTACATGTTCGCTTGGGTTTGGAAGTTTGTCAGGTCCTGAAAATACCTTCTTGATAATCGTCATTTCGGTGTTGGTAGTATTGGTATTGTGGTAATCTTCATATGCTTGATAATTTATATGAATTTGGCAAATATCCGTTGCAGCCATGGTTTCCGATGAGCCACAACCCAACTCATTCTTTATAGTCCCTACCAGCGTCTTTGTGATTCGTAAAGACGAAGACCGCAACCCAAGCGATCATACAACCCTGGATTCCCCGTTAATCACCCATTCTTTATGATAGTTTGTGATACTCCTTAATACTCCGCCAACCGCAACAAACCAAACTCAATTTACGCCCCCCCGCCGAAACCCTATTCTATCCATACATAATCCAGGCTTCATCATCACTACCGGCACATACCTCTTAATCGTAATCTCATTATCTTCTCATTTTAGGGTAAACTTCTGTCCTGCGATGACAGGCGCATCCGCGTTGGTTTTCTTGTTCGGCTTTTCGCACATGGCGCACTCTAACATCTGGTCAGTATATCATTGCGAATACTGGGTTGAATGAATGCGTACTATCAGTTTTGTATGAGCACTTTAAGCAGAGTTTGAGACCTTCGGTGGTAAGTTTGGTTGAGCAGTCTTTGCCTTTGCAAGTATTCGAGAACGACGCATATGGATTTCTTGCTGCCTTTGACAATAATTTGCTCTGGAAATAGAATATTAGTGACAGTGAAGATATGCGACAAAATGTAATTTACCTTGCCGATTCCATTATTCCCTAAGGTGGCGGAGGAGGTCTTCGTTCCAACCTTAGCCTTCGCTGACCCACTACCGGCAGGAGAACCATAATACATATCATTTTTGTTCTTAACCCCTGGCGTCGCAAGAGATGTAGTGCTTTTCTTCTTCTGACACGATGCGCAAACCATATTCGATGAATTTATCCGTATTTTGACAGGTGCTTTGATGGTTTCTGGTGATGTAAACAATAATGTAGTGGTAGGGAATAAGGCTGGCCGTTAATGCGGGACTTGGGGAGAGGCTACAATTAAATTTCCTGCAAGCGAAAGCTCTAGCTCTCTCTACCCTGTAGCTTAGTGTGAGAGATGGGATGGGATGGGATGGAGACTAAGGGAGTACTATCGAATTATGTGCCACCAAGATACTCTATTATTATTGTGGATGTAATTGTCAAACCAAATTAGAAATTCTAGACAACCTTCAAGACTTTATACGGAACTTTGAACTGAATGTTGCCAATAAAGCTTACGAAATTAGGAAATAATTCGAGAATACGAACTCATCTTTCACCAATTTTCCGTCTATGTTGACGTATCCCAGCGGCTGCATCCATTTAATCCCCTTACAAAGAGGCTATGCAATTGGGCTTATTTCTTGACGCCGACAACAAATATTACATTTATTAGAACCTGCGCACATACTTGCGATCATTTACAATAATTATCGCATGATCACGATATTCTCTGCACCATCTTGCGTGCTCCAATCTCGAGCTGTTTTCCAGCATGGCTGGACAGCCTTCAAACCATCGGGATGATTTACTTCTCGATTTACACGATGAACAGCCAATCTACAATAATGGGCAGCGCGCCCCTATGAACGATGAAGACCTCCTACGCGCGTATAATGCTGATCACGACGAATTAAATCCGCGGCCCTCGATCTCTTACGACAATTTCGTTGGCGCTCCTTCCCCCTCAACACCTTCCACAACTAGTCACCTTCAAGGAGGTCCCAGGCCACCGTACTTGTCCGGCACAACTGCGAACTATAGCCAAACTTCAGGTTTGAACAACTATCAAAGATATGCAGACGATCTAGATGACTTCCCGGATGATGGCCGTTCGGAGTATTACCATAACAATGCAGTACCTGGGGATGGGGCTGGAGCGGGTGTGAATGGACGCAATCGAAACAGCATCATGAGTCTGGGTGGTGGGATTATGGGGAGGGCAAAGAGTATGTTGGGAATGGCGCCGCAATACTCAGAAATGGATCTTCCCTTAACCGAAGCTGGAGCAAGGAGTCGAGTGCAACATGCCCAGGAGCCCGAGACGCCTGCACAACCGGAGGGAAAGTTTGGAAACTTCAAGTTCGGATTTGGTAGAGGGAAACCGGACCCCTCAACTCTTGGCCCCAGAATTATACACCTTAACAATCCTCCTGCCAACGCCGCAAATAAATATGTGGATAATCATATATCTACAGCAAAGTACAATGTTGCAACCTTTGTTCCCAAATTCTTGTTCGAACAATTCTCCAAATTTGCCAATTTATTTTTCTTGTTTACCGCAGCATTGCAACAGATACCCGACATTTCACCCACCAATCAATATACTACTATTGGTCCTCTAATATTGGTCCTCCTGGTTTCTGCTGGAAAAGAAGCAGTCGAAGATTATCGAAGGAAAACCTCTGACAAGTCTCTAAACAATTCGAAAGCCCGAGTTCTCCGTGGCTCTACGTTCACAGATGCGAAATGGATCAATGTGGCCGTTGGAGACATTGTCCGGGTAGAGTCCGAGGAGTCATTTCCTGCGGATATTGTCTTGCTGGCCAGTTCGGAACCGGAAGGTTTATGCTACATTGAAACGGCAAATTTAGATGGGGAGACTAACCTCAAAATTAAGCAGGCGATACCAGAGACTTGCGTTATGGTCAGTTCTAGCGAATTGAGTAGGCTGGGAGGGAAATTACGATCGGAGCAACCAAACAGCAGCCTTTACACCTATGAAGGTACTCTTACCATGGCAGCCGGTGGTGGTGAGAAAGAGCTTCCCTTACAGCCGGATCAGCTTCTTCTCAGAGGCGCGACACTTCGCAACACACCTTGGATTCACGGAGTTGTTGTTTTTACTGGTCACGAAACGAAACTCATGCGTAATGCGACAGCAACTCCAATCAAGAGAACAGCCGTGGAACGTCAACTCAATATACTTGTTCTTATGCTTGTTGGTATTTTGATAATCTTGAGTGTCATAAGTTCAGTTGGGGATATTGTTTTCAGATCAGTAAAGGGTTCTGAACTACGTTATCTTGACTATACTGGAGTCTTTACTACTAGTGCAAAGATTTCTCAATTCTGGTCTGATTTAGCTACATATTGGGTTCTCTACTCAGCTTTGGTGCCCATCTCTCTTTTCGTAACCATTGAAATGGTCAAATATTGGCACGCAATTCTCATCAATGACGATCTAGACATGTATTACGAACCGACAGACACTCCTGCCGTATGCCGTACATCAAGTTTGGTCGAGGAGCTTGGCATGGTAGAGTATATTTTCTCTGATAAGACGGGAACTTTGACTTGCAATCAAATGGAGTTCAAACAATGTTCCATTGGTGGCATACAGTACGCCGCGGATGTACCGGAAGATCGTAGAGCTACAAATATTGATGGTATGGAAGTTGGAATTCACGACTTCAAGCGATTGAAAGAGAACTCGAAAACACACGAGACAGCATTGGCCATTCACCACTTTCTCGCACTTTTAGCAACATGCCATACCGTCATCCCCGAGCGGTCAGAAGAGAAAGGTGGGGCTATCAAGTATCAAGCTGCTTCTCCTGATGAAGGCGCATTGGTCGAGGGCGCGGTTACGATGGGTTATCAATTCACTGCGCGCAAACCGAGATCTGTTCGAATAAGCATTCGCGGAGAAGAATGCGAATACGAGCTTCTTGCAGTCTGCGAATTCAACTCAACTAGAAAGCGAATGTCGGCGATATTTCGATGCCCTGACGGACAGATTCGTTGTTACTGTAAGGGGGCTGATACAGTCATCTTAGAACGGCTGGGCCCAGATAACTCAATCACAGAAAATACACTGCAACATTTGGAAGAATATGCTTCGGAAGGTCTTAGAACACTTTGTCTAGCCATGCGCGAAATTCCTGAACAGGAGTTCCAAGAATGGTGGAAAATCTTTGACAAGGCGCAAACTACAGTTAGTGGCAATCGTGCCGATGAACTGGATAAAGCTGCTGAACTTCTTGAACGCGATTTTACATTACTCGGCGCTACAGCCATTGAGGATCGCCTCCAGGATGGTGTTCCCGAGACGATCCACACCCTCCAAGAAGCTGGAATAAAGGTCTGGGTTTTGACTGGTGATCGACAAGAGACTGCTATTAATATTGGAATGAGTTGCAAGTTGATTAGTGAAGATATGACTCTACTCATTGTAAACGAAGAGACGGCAGCCGATACACGGAGCAATATTCAGAAGAAATTGGATGCGATAAGGACGCAAGGTGATGGAACTATTGCCATGGATACACTTGCATTAGTCATCGATGGCAAATCTCTTACCTATGCTCTTGAAAAGGACTTGGAGAAAAATTTCCTCGACCTTGCTGTCATGTGCAAGGCCGTCATATGCTGCCGTGTGTCTCCACTTCAAAAGGCATTGGTAGTTAAGCTCGTGAAGCGAAACAAAAAATCCATTCTCTTGGCTATTGGTGATGGTGCAAATGACGTCTCTATGATTCAAGCTGCTCACATTGGTGTTGGTATCAGCGGTATGGAAGGTCTACAAGCCGCAAGAAGTGCCGATGTGGCCATTGGTCAATTTAAATACTTGCGTAAACTTCTTCTCGTTCATGGTGCATGGAGTTATCAGAGAGTCAGCAAAGTCATTCTCTATTCTTTCTACAAAAACATTACTCTCTATATGACGCAATTCTGGGTAAGTTCTTCACCTTCAATAATGCGATCTTTGCTTACATTTCTTAGTACTCGTTCCAAAATGTCTTTTCTGGAGAGGTCATCTATGAATCTTGGACTCTATCATTTTATAACGTCTTTTTCACCGTCTTGCCTCCACTTGCAATGGGTATTCTCGATCAATTTATCTCGGCTAGGCTTCTTGACAGATATCCACAATTGTATCAGCTTGGGCAAAAGAATACTTTCTTCAGAACACATTCGTTCTGGTCGTGGATTGGTAATGGTTTCTACCACTCTTTGATCCTATACGTTGCCTCGGAAGCTATCTGGTGGCGTGATCTACCGCAAGGTGATGGTAAAACAGCGGGGCATTGGGTATGGGGCGCAGGTCTCTACACTGCCGTTCTAGCTACCGTTCTGGGAAAAGCAGCGCTCGTGGTAAACGTCTGGACCAAATATCATGTTATTGCTATCCCTGGTAGTATGGCTTTCTGGATGTTGTTTTTGGCGGTGTACGGTACCGTTGCTCCCAAATTGGGATTCTCTATGGAATATGAGGGAGTGATTCCAAGGCTGTTCACCAGCCCAGTATTTTGGCTCCAAGGCTTGTCTTTACCTCTATTATGTTTGGTCAGAGACTTTGGCTGGAAATAGTAAGCTCGACTTCCATTTCCCTGAACAATGTTCAAGAAATACTAATTGGTTCTCTAGTGCCAAACGCATGTACTATCCTCAATCATATCACCACATTCAAGAAATCCAGAAGTACAATATCCAAGATTACAGACCAAGGTATGTACATATATTTCTCTCCCCATCCCCAGAAGGAACTTTCATATTAACATATCTTCTAGAATGGAACAATTTCAAAAAGCTATCCGCAAAGTGCGCCAAGTTCAGCGCATGCGCAAACAGCGCGGATACGCTTTCTCCCAAGCAGACGAGTCGCAAACGCGTGTATTGCAAGCCTACGATACGACGAAAGAGCGTGGTCGCTATGGAGAGATGGAATCCTCAAATAGGGGTCGTTGATATTATATGCATTTTCATGTTGATGTGTTTTTTTATTGTTTTTTGATGTATGAACTAAAGTTATATCCAATGAAATGGGGGCAGGGCACACCATGGATTCAATTTAGGGAATGGGGGTTTATTTTTCGGGTCGGCGTCTCGTATGTATTTGATGATAAAGAAAAGAAGAAAACAAAAAGTCTTTTTTCTTTCATTTCTTGACCAAATTTTGGATTCTTTTTTTTGGTTGGTGTGTGTTCGTGTTCATATTCATTCATGGGTATATACGTATCTGATGATGAAAATATGCCCTTGGTATGAATATGTGTATGTATAAATAGCTTTCTTGACGAGAAATCATTGTATGTGGCGCTTTTTCTTCATGCTATATATATCCAATCTCAAATCCAATATCCAAACTTCCTCTCACATCTAATTCTTCATATTCTTGTGAATGAAAGGGGGAGGGTTCTAATTCAAATCGCATTACAGCAAATACAAATCCACATATCTTTTCATCTCGTACTTCTCCTACTAATCAATTCACAAGGCCTCAACTAGTTTCGATCTTTATTCTTTCATCCTGTACTGTACTTCCTAAAAGTTAACTCTAACTAAGTAAATCTTCATATCTTAACAACTCATGCAAAATTTCAATCCTGTCATTTCCATCTCAATTCATTTCGAATCCAAAACCGAATCCACGTTCCCTAAGACGACTTTCAATCAATCATCTCCATGTCATATCCAATCCCGCTTCTACACCATTCCAAACCACACATCATGATGTAATCTATTCCTCATATTTCCCTCCCACAATCGGCATCTGGCTATGTTCTAACTTCTCCTTTAGGAATTCATATACCGTGAAAGTAACTGCTTGACCTGGCGCTACGCGCATTATTCGCGGTGTGATACCCTTGTAGAAGGCGTGGAATCCTTCTTGCCTGTTTTTGGGGGGCATTTGTAAGTTTTATTTCTTAACTGGGTCTTTTGCAAAAGAGAATCCATTGCCTCTTTGCATATGTATTGTGGGACTGGAAAGATGGGGAAAACTCACTTGAACATATCTCTTGCAATCGCTGTGATTCGACTAAGTGCCGTCTCACCAGGTACGGCAGGCATTTTCTGCAACCGGGTCTTGATTGTGTCGATTGGCGCGTTAGATAGCGGGCCCATGGCGCCGGATATCAGTCCGATCAATGTAGTTTGGTAAGATGGGATGGGGGAATTGGCATATGCTGGTTGGTATCTTTGCAACATTTCTTTAAATTCCGTATACGCGGTGAAATTTACTGCTTGGTTGGAACCTTGGTATTGTTAGTGGAGAGTACCAGGAAAGAGATAATATGCGCAGGGAATATTTACCTTGCCTCAGAGCCGTCAACGAGATACCCCTATACAAAGCACCGATTCCTTCCTCCTTAACAACTGTATATAATGCATGCGCCGCATTCCGATATTTTGGAATATCTAGCGGATCAGCCATACTGTGATGCTGAGCTTGCAGCCGAATCTTGATAACTTCCATAGGCGTCACCACCAGCACGGCCTCCGTAACACCGGCAGCTAAGCCAGCCGTGAATATTCCTTTACCACTTACTTCCCCAGTTGTCTTGTCAGCCATGAGCTTTTTGTAAGATTCGAAACTGGTAAACCGAATGGCCATTTTCGGTACGATTCCAGTTATTACGGCTCCAAGTCCCTTGTATAGTCCGAGAGGGGTCTCCCGTTTTATGATTTCGGAACCGGTTTTCAGGAAGCCACGTTTGGGGGCACCGGGGGCACGCGCGCGCCGTGAAAGTTGCATGCGCACTTTGATCGTGTCTGTAGAAGAGGAGGGTATTAATATAATGTTTGGTTGATGGCGTGTGAAGGGGAAGTAAAATAGAGGGGCGTACCTAAGGGATGGCAAACAAGAGCTTCCATCATTCCTGCTGCTCCACCAGCTATGGACACCGTTAGTCCAATTGCACATTTTCTGAGGCATTGTATACATGACTCACCAATAAGGTTTGTAGCAGCAGAAGCTGGCTTCTTGCCATCTGCACCTTTACCACCGTTGGCAGGCATCTTATATGGATAATACCCCTTTCGCGAACAGCTTCAGTGGTCTCGAGTTTGGCCTTTAGAGACTTGGTAAGGAAAGTTCCTTCTAGGTCGACAATCTTGTGGATTTCCCAATACAAGTCAATGAGCCAATTATGCGTAGTAGGAAGTTTCTACCTTAACATGTGAAAATGCCTCTCCAATGCAAAATACCCACTTCAAATTATATGATACAAAACATAAAATAAAATATAAGAGAACCAAGAAACAGTGGTAATAACGGATATGAAGAATAAATAAGAGTCTGAGTAGATATATAGCAAATCTGTGAAAGGAAGAATATATTCTTAGGAGTGAGTAAGTGAGTGACTTGGAACCGCGGAACAAAGATAGCTCGGCCCAAGTCAATATTCCTTAATCATGCTCTTCTTCTCTCAGCCTTGTATGAATGGAGAAAAGGGTTAAAATAGAGTAGCTGATAGGATCCCAGAAATCCGAATCAAGAGTTGGACTTCCAAGCTTGTGGTTTTTGCTTTTGCCCGTAAGGCAAAGTAGCTCGGTTCAGCGGATAGCTTGGTTTTGTATGAAAGTTTGTTTGCAGGTACATATATGCGTGTAGGTACCAATTTTATGTGAGTTTAAATCTTACCTTACCATTGACCGTATCAATTCTTGTGATTCTGAGTACGAAAGCATGTTTTTGTACTGTATTTGGTTGCCAATTGATGGAGATTCGGGAGGATGGAGATGAATGCGGTTATTTTACTGCTTCCATCGTTGGAACTTTCCAATTTCCATTCCTCATTCTCAATCTCATTTTGGAAGGGGTCAATACTGCTAATAGAGTAAAAGTTGTGTTCTCTACTGGTACCAGTCAGTACCGCTGAGACAATACTTTTTCTGTCATAGTAAAATATAAATATATATATATGAAGTCTTTACTTCATCAAAAGCTTGTGATTGATAGACTAGTGCGGGGTTGAACAATGTTAGGATACCAAGGCTTGGGTAGGTGGAGAGCATGTATTTGAGTCGAGTAACACTGTAGATGATGGAAGATCTCGGTCTCGGTTCTGATCAACCGAGATATGTAGGACGAAGACGGATTGGATTGTAACTTGACTACTCGTAGAACTAGATATTTGAGCCGAGGTAAGATTTTCACTGTGGTAACAAGAGCAGGTGCAGGAGGCAACAGCAATGGTAGTAGTAATAGTGACACGTGAGAATATTGCTGTATTCCTATAAAAGGATTTAGTGAATAAGGATAATATAATAAATTGTAAAAAAGTCTTAATTTGGTTCTCATTTGAAGCAATTGGACATGTAAATACCAATACTTATTAATTGTAGCAAGTACCTAGTACTCGGTGCCCTGGTATTATTCATGAGGTGTGAGTTTATCTAAAAATGATTCAACCACACTCATTACCAGGTACCTATTTCAATCCTGGCTCTGAACTGGCTTTGTCTTGCTTCATCAATTGTCTCAAGTTCTCAACTCAAGTTTTAGAATTTCAAAACTCTTTCTTATTAAAGTGATAAGGTAGGTATATACCATGTTATATCCATTCCTATACGAGTACTCATACATCTTTCTATATCCATAAGATCATCAAAGGTACCAGTACTGCTATATATATAAAATTTGAGAAAATGACACAAAGGTAAGTACAATAAGTTCTAATACAAATCATCTCCGGTGTTAGGATAAGCACTTGCTTGCTCGTCACCAAACTACCGTACCATTTCATACTTTTCGCATCTCCCTTTTTCTCTTCTTCGCAAATATCAACGAATCACAAGAACTTCAATCCCCGAAGTTGCATGCAGTACGACTCTATTATCAACAGCAGCTTTACAAGGCACAAATGGGGCAAAGTATTAGACTACCAATTCAATTCAAACTTCATCATTCTTCCAAATGGATGTGAATTCTCATCATTCTACACTTGTTTTCATCATCTTTTTGTTTTGCTTTGAGTTCTAGTTTTTTGCTATTGCTACTGTCATTGCCATTGCTTTTACGTTTGTTGTTTGAACTCCGCAAAGATGCATGGAGCCATTGCAAGGTCCACCAAAGATGAGATAGAATTAGAGCTACAACAAAAAGATGTGGAGGCGGATGAGTCGGATGGGCTAGATGAGCTAGATGCTCTCGATGATATAGAAGATGATGAAGCCTTCGATTCTACTCGAGGATTATTATCGGATTCGAGCGATCAATCGGAGTTAGAAACTGTTGGCGCGCTATATCTAATATGCCTCACAATCAGTACTGGAGGGTAAGATTACCCCGCAAAACGCTATCTGCGTTATCTGCTTACATTTTTGCCATAGACTGCAAATGATATGGACGGCGATCATGTCACAAGGCTCTGTAAGATAATCCTTAACTTCACCACATAATCCAGATTTCCATGTCGTTGGCATAGCTAATCGATTGTAATAAAGCCATACCTCTATTCCCTGTCCGTACCCACATATCTCATCTCCCTTGTCTGGCTAGCGGGACCACTCTCCGGTGCCATCGTCCAACCCTATGTTGGAATTCTAAGCGATCGATGCGAAAACCCCCTCGGACGTCGTCGACCGTTCATCATTTTTGGCACCGTCGCAACCATAGTATGCATTCTCGCACTTCCATGGACAACCGACCTGATTGGCCTGTTCTTCACGATATTTGGCTCTGATCCCGAAGGCAACGCTGCAATGACATGCAAAGGATCTGTAGCGGCAGGGTGGATTTGGGCCTTGAATATTGCGATTCAGCCGGTGCAGGGAGGATTGAGGGCCATCATTGTGGATTGTGCACCGAAAAGTCAACAGGTTAGAGCGTGTGCATATGCTAGTGTCGCCGCAGGGATAGGCTCCATTCTGGGATATACAACGGGCTATGCTTCCTTACCAAAATACTTGCCTTGGTTGGGGAATACACAATTGAAAGGGCTATGCCTGATTGCTTCAATGGCATTGGGGCTGACTGTTGCGATCACCTGCTATTCAGTCAAGGAGAAGCATTTTGTTGATCTAAACGGTAACGTAAAAAGGAGCTTTCTCGGGACGTTTAAGGAGATTTTCAGAAGCATAAGGGCGGTACCGAAATCAATTAAGAAGATTTGCATCGTCCAGTTTTTCGCTTGGTTGGGATGGTTCCCATTCTTATTTTATATCACTACGTAAGATTCCCGCTCTTTCCTGGTTAATCATAAGGCTAATAAACACAGGTACTTGGGTGATATTTGTAAGTTCTGGCCTGAAAAAGAACTCCAAAAATTATATGGACGACTAACACATGATTTAGATGAAATGGAATATACATCCATCACCAAAAAGGCACCATTATTCTCGTTCCCAACAACCTCTGTTCCCCTTCCCGCCTCACCACACTCTATTCGCCATGCTACATTCATAATGATCCTCTTCTCTATTATCGCCCTCACCACTAATCTCACTCTCCCTCATCTCATCTCATCATCCTCAGCTCCAACATCCCCCCACGACGATTACGACAATTTGAAACCAAATCTTTTGCAGCGTCTCTACATCAACATTCCCCGACCCACCCTCGCCCAAACCTGGACCATGTCACATATCCTCTACTCCCTCCTCACCCTATCCACCATCTTCACCTCCTCCTTCGCCCCAACCTCAGTTCTCGTCTCTATCCTCGGCGTATCCTGGGCCATCACCCAATGGATACCACTCGCTCTCATCAACATCGAAATCTCCTCCGCACCCGACCTGCAAACCGAGACCACTTCAACCAGTCTTCCCATGCATAAGAAACGCGATCGCCCTCTACAAGCAGGTACAATACTCGGTCTTTATAATATTAGTATTGCGACGCCGCAAATCCTCGCTGCTATTCAGGGGAGTGTTGTATTTTGGGCTTTGGGACGGGTTGGGATCGTGGGTGGAGAGGCAATGGGTTGGGTGATCAGATTGGGATGTGTGGCGGGCGTGATAGCTGCTTGGGTTGCGACAAGTCTTGAGTGATTCTTTGAACTATGGAAGTGGGTGTATAGGTGTTGATTTGGTCCTGGGTCGCGTTTATTTGAATATTTGATGTTCCAAACCGGAATGGGTTACATATGGGTATAGCTTTGGAAACAACTGGGAATCTGAGGCTTTTGGAGGAGTTTTGACAGTATATGCACAGGTAATTCGAAATTCACAGGACATCATCACATGAGACCGGACGAGATAGGGCTGGATATGGAGTTTCCTTTCGTTTCTAAAAACCTGTTCTCTAGATGAGACAGGCCAATACCACAGGGGGCATTTCGACCCGCCCCTGCGTTTATCAACAACATTTTTATCACTATTTTATTCACGCCACACATATATATAGACCGAGCCAGATTTAGCAAATATACCCTAATGAAATACTATCAATTTGAAGTTCATTTCAAACTTAGTAACGGGAGGTGGGGGGCTCTATTTTCCCTTTCCTTTTATATAAGAACAAGTGAACATCCAAATACTATTTCGGATCTGGTCTTGATTATTATCAAAAGATGCATCGATAGGTTTTCAAAATATATTCAGATATGTTTTCTGGACTTGAAGATTAATCTTTGTATTAGTATCTCACTTCTACTATGTGCGTTAATAGAGAATGAAGCTATTGTATTGTATTGCTTGAATTATTTATGATTATAATTGTATAGCTAACATTGCACACTCGGCACTTTTTATAAAGGGCTGGGCTGGTTGTTTTGAATTCTTAATCGATATGCGCGGGCTTCTTGTAGAATATTAGAATATGATATAACGCTAAGACTTGAGCTTGAGTTTGTGTTTAGGTTGGTGATATTCGAAGTTGAAGTTAATGGTTTACTTATATTGGTATGTTTGTACTTATCCGTATACTTGTGGGATCTGTGATACAATACTTTTAAGTTGTGTAGTACAATCATGTTCACTATACGGACTCTTACGTTTATTTCTTCACATTCACCTGCGTATACGTTTACTTATACATTTTCTCATGTACGCATTCACTTGTATTCACCAGCTTATTCAATTGTCCAAAATCATTCACATTTTTTGTTGTTCATTCACTTTGAGAGGCTGGCACTTATTCACTCTCTGGCATCATTCACCTTATGTCATTCATCTGTATTTTCTGCATTCATTCACTCCCACACTCACACACTCACATTCATCCATTCATATATTCATATATTTCTATATTCACTCATTCACTAACATACACTTCCTCCCGCCATCGCACCCCCTCCCCTTTCCACCTCTACTCCTCTTTTACCCTAGCTCCTCAAATCCCTCAACAAACCAAAATATCACAATCATAAAAAATAAAAAAGTGAAATACTCCTCAGCCATATACATACTTACCTACCCCCTCTCCCTCTATCACTTCTAAACCCTATATTTCTGACAATCTACCTCATATATATATCATATCCACTGCACATCCATATCAAAATCCATCTAATCCTTCCTACATACCAATGTATATATAAACACAACCAAAACAACAAACAAAACTACAAACAACACCAACACAACACACCTCAAAATCAAATTCCCCACTCCTTGCACTCGTGACTCCTCCACTGATAGTCCCAATTCCCTTTCAACTCCTCCGAGTTTCTCTTCAAGTTGAACTTCATCTCTCTCATCCTCCTAGCATCTATCTCACCACTATACAACCAATCCATCCATCCTTTCACCCCGCCACCCTATCTCCTTCCCAAGAAGTAGAAGTAGGTCAGAAAAAGGACAAAAGACAAAAACAAAAAAAACAAAAAGAATCCCAAACCACCTCCCAAAATCTACCAAATACCAAATACAAACCCCCAATTTCATATCCAAATAATCGGATTGTATAATATCCATTTAGCTAGCCAATAGCCAACCTTCCAGATTTAACTTTTACATGAACAAACCCAACCCAGCCTGAGGCTAGGTATGTATCATATCGGCTTCTAGACTTCTAGACTTCTAGAAATTTGAGGTATTTATTTGTTACGGGGAAGAAAGTACTATACTTTCTTTTACCAAAAACTTGTTACAATACAATACGAATACCATAAAACAAAGCAAAGTAAAGTAACAAGATATACATATAATATGCGTTTAGAAATCCGAAACACAGCATAACCATAATTACCTATACAGTATAGCACACAGTACAGTAAGTACACCACCAACCCAAGCCATCAAATCTAGACTTCCAGACCTCGCTGCAGTAACAATATATCGGGCCTTCAATTTCCAAGTTAAGAACTATATTTTCTACCAAGCAAGCATCTAGATTTTCATAATCCTTCATTCCATCTTTTACTTTCCTCCGCGTCATTGTATTACTCCATTGCCGTAAAATAAAGTTCAAAAAAGTAAAAAGAAAGGTCTTTTCACGGCCAGATTGCTCTGCTCTGCTCATCATACACCAACACACACAATCGACAGTTTGATATTCCCACTGTGCATCCACCACTCACTCCACTTAACAAAAGATCATTACCCCCCATTCAAACCGGTATCCATACCCTTACAAATACCAGTCTGTACCTGTTTGATTCACAATCCAAAGCTTCCTTCATTTCACGAATGATATTGATATACAAAACATGAAGCGATTCCCAAACCACCCATCTGTTACCAATTTAACTTTTCTTCTCCTTCTTTCTCCCCACCCTATCGTCTCTCCACTCATAAGGTTTAGTTACTTGATTACCTACCTAGTTCAAACTTTGTGAGTAATTATTCCGAATTCCGGCTCCGCATTTATGGTATGTATGTATTTGACTCCGGAGATGGTTAGTCTAGATTCTAGGTTGAATCTGGTGACTAAATACTGCTTGGCTTCTGGGATGTTGTTGGTATGGTATGGGGATTAGCATTTGTTGGAGATGAGGTGGATTTTGATGATGCTGTGTGATGATGTTATTGTATGTTGTTTTGCTGAACGAAGAAGCGAATGAACGAATTCGATACGAGTAGCGGAGCAGCATGGACAACAATAACCATCAAGTCCATCTATCCATCAATCAATCAAAACGGTCACATGCCAACAATCACCTGCACCCCATCCCCATTCTATCCTGGGGTACATGCCCTACCCCTCTCTCTATTCAAATCCCAACCCACATCGTAGTCGAAGACATGTATTACATGGAACAATCCCCAAAATCCGATATTGAAGCGATAGATATTATTCCCCCATTCATTCCTACTCTAGCTCCCAATAGAACTAAGTTTAAACCATCCGATCGCCAGCTTAAGCATGTCATTGTCATGTCATGTTATGTTGTTATTTCAATGACACAATACCTACAACATGACACACGACACAGGCATGACCACAAATTCCCCAGGGTACGTCCCTCGAAGCTTATGCAAGGATCGGCAAGGGTCTCCCGACGACTCAGCCTTATGCGCTAGGCTGTTTCTTCGGGGAAAGCCAAGTAGTATTGGTTCCGACAATGTGCCGGTGGGGTATGGGAGAGGCCTCGCACTCACTCAGAGGAAGGGGGGTATGGGAGCGGAAAATTGGGAGCGGGAAATGTTGGATGAGTTTCGGTAGTGGTGGTGGTGGTGGTGGGAGTTTAGTGTTGGGTTGACTCGGAAGATGATCTGGTCTGGTCTAGTTTGATCTAGTATTTTGTGGAAATGTTGAGTAGATTAGTTATGAATTGATAATGCATGTTTAATGCTTGCTAGATCTTTTACCCGTGACCTGATATATACTGCACAGGAGCAAGCACAAGCAAAGTGATGTATTCCTTGCATTAGCCAGAATCTGGTATATTTGAGTAAAGCCTGATGAGAGTAAATAATGAATTCGCCAACGCAATTAGAAATCAAGGGGGCTGCGAACGGAGCGAAATGCGCACTGCCAACATCACAAACATTACCTACTGTACAGTACCAGCATCTCCGCCGGCGCTAGATAGATGTCGTGCATGGTATGATGGATACTAAGACATCCACATCCGCCTCCACATCCACGTCTGATGTGGAGTACTTGGCATTTGGTATCAGGCACTATACCATAGAACCAACTCATCCTCGCCCTTTGATAATATGCAACTTATCATACCGAGTATAAGTGCCTACGTATCCCTTGTCTTTTTCATCGATCGATTCTTTGCCTGGGTAAAATCTCAATTTTGAAGGGGGTAAAAACAGCTGGATACTACCCAAGCTTTTAAGATGAACTTTTATATGAAATATATTTTTCATGGTATCACTGGAGACCTGAATTCGTCCTCGATCAACCTGAAATAAATGAAATATATGAAGATGGAAAGGAATTCTTTTCAAAAGAGCCTAAACGTAACATGGTACTATATGCATGTTTCTTGGCACCCTTTTCTCATCCCACTTTCCCCACGCATTAAGTAGGTTGTACATCATGTTCAATGATGCTATCGGATAATACGAATGGCAATCGAGTCACTTGAAGCTGCTTGCTTGCGGTCGGCCCCCAGATACCGGTATGAACCACAAATAATGAGAAGATTTTTGCATTTCGGATGGGCGTTCGTGCAGATGACTATGTTTCACAAGAACTGGGTGATAAAATTTTGAAGCTCGAATGAGACGTGCAGTTGGCGGTTTTGGTACAATGGAGAAAAGGTAAAGTAGAGGGTGGGTTCCACATGGCGTTGTTGTGTGTGTAATCCACGGAAACGTCGTGTGAAACCCAGTCAAAAAAATGTGCCTAAACTAAACAATTTTATGAAGATCCAAAAGATCTAGAACTGCTTAGTTATGTAGTATACCTATATAATAGTTCCGAGTAAGACCTAAAAGTGTTGATTTAATATTTTAGTTAAAATGGTTGAAACTGTTACCATAAAAGGAAGAGTGGTAATAACCAGTAAGAATAGAGAAGATAGAATAATTCCTGTACGGAGGTTGTTAGGTTAAGTATTGTAAAACCTCTAGGGAGCCTAGTAATTTTTAAACTAGCGAGGTAAGGATAGAATCAAGGGTTTTAATTGGCCACATTCTTGTTCTGATGCTGTTCTAATATTTTTTCTCTTTTTCCTTCTTTCTCTTTTTCTAACTACAACAACAACAACAACAACAGTAACTATATCAATAAAGGCGATAACATAGGCAAAAAGGTATAGAAAGCTGTACCCAAAAAGGATATCAAAGGCCTATTGAAGGAGAGGAACACTGTGGTACTATTATTTAAAACAATAATTTATGTATTTTAATAATAATCGAATTCTTTTCAAAATACTGTACTTGATTTTGATCTTGAATTAATGTTTTCAACAATACTTTATACACATTGATTTTTACATAGTAAAATAAAACCAGCAACCCGATTCTATTGGATAAAACCCTT
>JWJB01000009.1:0-21505 GCA_000812895.1 Rutstroemia sydowiana | reverse complement strand
TTCATTTATTATTGTAATTACCAATTGTATTGATCTAGAGTTATGAGCTGGGATTTTGAGGATATTCCATTTGATTTTTATTTATTATTGTAATTATCAAATGTATTGATCTAAAGTTATGAATTGGGATTTTGAAAATGTTTTATTAGATATTTATTTATTATTGCAATCACCAGTTGTATTGATCTAAAGTTATGAACTGGGATTTTGAAAATGTTCTATTTGATTTTCATTTATTATTGTAATTACCAATTGTATTGATCTAGAGTTATGAGCTGGGATTTTGAGGATATTCCATTTGATTTTTATTTATTATTGTAATTATCAAATGTATTGATCTAAAGTTATGAACTGGGACTTTGAAATGTTCCATTTGATGTTCATTTATTATTGTAATCACCGGCTGTATTGATCTAAAGTCATGAACTGGAACTCCGAGAATGTTTGAATTCATGTTCTACTTCTGGCTATCACAAATTCGCATATTTAGATCAAAAGATTTCATTTATCCTAAGCAATCTAAAAACTGACTAAACAAAAGCAAATTATTCAGCCTCGTCCTCATAAAACTCTTCCTCAAAACTCTTCTTCTCCTCAGCCTTGGGCTCAGCTTTTTCGTAGGTGTACAAAGACTTAAGAGGACGCCCAAGCTTCGTTGGTCCAGGGCCCAAATTCTTGAACTTCGGGGGGGTGCGAGGAGCACGATTCTTGACTATTCGGTTCTTTGAAGGAGTATTGGGAACAGCGACATCTTTGGGAGCATGATGAAGGCCGTTGTCCTTTGTGGCAACTATCTAAATTAGCTTTGGTCACTTTTCGTTGGGAGGATATCTTACAGGTTGTTCCGAGCGGAAGCTCGTACGTATTTTTCATTAACGAGATTCTGTTCGCGACCTATATGGGGTCAGTATCTGATTCCAAGGCCATCATGTAGAGATAACATACCGATCTAGCATTTTTATAGCCCAAGGATTCGGCCAAGGCATTTCCGTCGATCTGTAGAATGAAAGTATGTTAGCCAGTGAAAAGAGGTAGGGAAAAATGGTGTAGAAGGCCCGGAAATCACGTAATGAAAGCGGCAGACGGTGATGACGCTGTTCGATCGATCGTGACACCGAATGTCAGGTGAAGTGGTTAAGGGGTAAAGGACGTTGGACATGATGATGTTGAGAAGATCCTGGAAATGGATCGTGGAGAATTGAAGAAGATAAATAAGGTATTGCGATGTTTACTTACTGTGATGGTATTCGCAGAATGTCTAAGACCCGTCATAATAAATTCGAGGTCGACACCAGTAGGGTTCTTAGGTTCATCGTCAGGGTCAGTTGGTGCTTCAGCACCATTCTTTTCGAGATTGTCTGACATAGTGCGCTTCTTGTAGTAAGAGAAGACGATTGTCTATGGTCAAGATGGATGAAAAGTTAGCAACAAATCCGCAAGAATTGAGTCGAAAGGGTGAGGGGAGCAGGAACTATAAACAAATAGTCACATACCGGAAGATGTTGAAGATGGATGGAAAGAAAATGTCGTAGGAGGGGGAGGAGAAGTAATTTATACCCCAACGCTGGTGTCCTGGTGCTTTTGGGAAAAAATAGAAAATGAGCTAAAAAATCAAATCAGAGGATCATCTAGACAAAATTGGAACGTCAATCATTCACTTTTCATTTTCAAACACTTTTCATCATGAGGCATTTATTTTATTGGATGTATGTTGACTGTTATCATGACCGTAGTGGAATGATAATGAATATGGTATGAGATGAACATGAGGGATTTTTTTATTTTATTTTTTATTATTATTATTATTTTTAATAATGTATTTTTCCTACAGTAGACGGCTACGAAGACTGCCTTGAATTCCCAAGAGCTAGCACCTAAATTGTATATTTAAATTATATTTATTACTGTTGAAAGGTTATGGTAGATATTACTGTACTAGCTACTGTATCAAACTACCATATTGACCATGATATGGCTGGTGCGGGGTTCTACCATACAAGAGCTCAATCTTATATTGAACTCGTTCTTTACACTTTACATCCCTTGTTCATAGATACAAATATATGAGGATAAATACATTATTAACTCAAATACATATGCCTAACTCACTTATATTGATGAGACCATTCAACATTTATTATTATTATTATTTTTAGCGGTGCATTTTTCCCTGGACGTCTACAGACATGGGACTTCAATTCACAAGAGCTAGCACCTCAATTGTACATTTAGATTATATTTATTACTTAATCTAGTTAAATAGGTCTCGAAGTCTATGTTCTAATTTTGAAATAACTGAATCTGTCTGTGTAGATCTCTCATTTTCTATGATTTCTAGCTACAAAAACACTTCTCGCAGATCCTCATATGAAAAGTGGGGTTGCCTAGAAAATTTGAACCGTCATCGTTCTCATCTCATCATGGTGGGGTTTTGAAAAGTAGGACTAGTGCCAAAATTTTCATGATAACACTCTACCTTGATGTCTAATTTGGGTTTTGAGATCGGAATTTGCCTTGAACTGCTACTAGTCAAGCAGGACTAGTGTCAAAATGTCAAAGTAACTCTTTACCTCTGGTCTGACACATATGTGTATTTTGCCCATTGGTTATTTATCCGAGCTGGTTGATTCATTTCTAAGTCGGTAAAAGTGGAAATCATATATATACTGTATACGGATTACCCTTCAAATTGGGAAGTTATGAAGTTATACTGTGTCAATTGGTCCAATAGTCAACGATTTAAAGGCATGCGTCGCTTTTACAGCATCAGTTACAGGCAGAAGCGGAGAATAAGGTTGAAGAATCTATATTAGATTCTCCACTTGCGCATCGATCTAAAAGGGGACATAAAGTAATGGTGGGGCCTTGTAGAAGTGGAAGGAATATTGTTAATTAGCTTACATTTATTTATTTTATTATTATTGTGGTTGAATTGATATTATGATTATTTTTTGACGATGTTGTATGATGCTTCACAATTGCCTAGTTAGGAATGGCTCGACCAGCTTGGATAAGATTCATATTGATTACCGAATAGGCTATTGGGTTGACCGAATAGACTATTGGGCAAAATAGACATATGGGTCAGACCACCTCGATGTCTAATTTTGGTTCTGTGACCGGAACTTGCCTTGAACCTGCCTTGATCTGCTACTAATGAAGCAGGACTAGTGCCAAGTTCCAAGATAACTCTTTACCTTGATGTCTAGTTTTGGTTCTGAGATCGGAACTTGCCTTGAACTGCTGCAAATTTTCTAAAAAAAGAATATTGATAAGAAACGTCTAATCTTCCCCTATGATCTCAAAAGCCGCGTATACTTCCCCAAAGTGGATATTGGCAAGTGCATAATCCTTGAGAAGATACTCCGATCTCAGAAAAGCTCCGGTGATCGAAGATTTCTTCAGCAGCTGTCCCAAAATGGCGGATTGAAGAGCACTAGCGCAAGTGCATAAGCTGGTTTCAACAAGATAAAAGTGGGCCGTTTCGTATTCACAACGGCTCGGGCCGCGAGAAGTCTCTAACTAAAGTTCTTGAACGACAGGTTGCTATCAAGGTCGATCTCCGTATCTAATTTACTGGGATCTGGTGGCGCAGAATGCCGAATTCGCTGCATTAGTCTAAATTTATCCAAAAATGGAAGATGAAGATTCTTCGCTAGCTCCATATTCTTTCCGGTCTCGCAGCACTTGAGAAGTGCGTGGAGTCATCCGAGTCTTTCATTATGCCCTCAGAGTTTTAATTCTTCAATTTGACTGATCCCAGCCCTGGCATTTAATTTTCTTTTCGGATGGAGATTGAAAGATTTAGGGTAATCATATTACCGTCATATCGGTCCCGTCTGTCAGATCATGTAAGTCAATGTGATTTTCTCATATCAGGCGTCATATCGGTAATTTTGAGGATATACTATGCATACTAGTATATAGTCGCTTTGCTGGAGGTCCTGCTATTTTCAATCTGTATTAAAGGTATATTGAAGGTACATCGAAGATATATTGAAAGGCAAATTTACGTTAAAGGAGAATTTTCTTCATAAATTTTATTAATTGTACCTATATTCACTGTTGCTATTCTAAAGTGTGTAGTATAACTTCATAAATACTTTATAAGGTAAACCGATCTGATTGTCAGGCCGGTCAGAAATGTCAGTAGACCTGGTATATTCGTCACAAACGATCTGACCCGTCAGATCAAGTCCGCTTCCCCAGGAAGATTACAGTCACAGAAATTGCTATTGAAAATTTAGATTAGTGGTGGACTTCAATATCTTACGTCCGATTCCACCCATGTCCACCCACTAACTGAAATTGCCTGAGTGTAGGCATTATCGTCGCCCACCAATACTGCTATTTGTTGAAGTTTTCGGTGATCTGTGCAAAGGCTTCGTTGTAAGTAAGGAATTGTTAAAAGAAGCCCTGCCATTTGTACATTAGACAAACTCCTGGCAAAGTATCCGCAGCATTTCCAGCATCCTTACAGTGCTTCCACCTGGAACATTCCGCGTGGTCTGTAGTCTAGCTTTGTTAGATTAGATCAAGATCTATTGACTACTACCAAGATCTTTTGATGAAGATCTTCCACCTGGTGCAGGTGGAATTCTCCCACGTTCTGTAGATGGTGTTCCTCCACGGATTGGATGTAAGTTGAAAATAATAATAATAATAATAATAATAATATTCAACCTTTAAGGCTTGCAAGCTTGCAAGCTCACACGTTTTATGACTGCAAATCCTGAATCGGAAGATTTTTTAAATTATGTCTAACACCTGGGTATCTGTAAGATTTAACGGCTATGAGCCAGCGTTTGGGTCATTGTCTCACACTATACCGCGGAATCTTGCATATGAAGTTCAGGGATAAGTGTGGGGGCTGTTACTGCGGGGTAATTATTTTTCATGTCACTTGGCGATCACGTCTTGTCAACATGCTCAAGGTCTCACAATCATAAACTCTGCAGATATGAATAAAAGGTGCAATTGTTTGAATTTAGCGCACTATCTATGTGCAAACTAACTTAAGTAGATCCTCGCCAATGTAAATGAAGAACCATGATTCTGGATTCCTCACATATGATGAACGTGATAGACAATCTAACGACGACGATGTAGCTGCAGAAGAGTTCGGATATGCTGATATGTGAATCTGCCTGGAGATAGCATGTTAGAACGGGGTTTAGCACCGGTGAATCTGAAGTAGAGGGAAACTTGCATGTTCAGTAATAGAGATCTTTGAGGACATCCTCTTCATCCTCTTCCTCATTGTCAACTTGGTCATTCTCCTGCTTGACAATCACAGTCTTTTCATCTTCGTTTTTGACCAAAGTAAAGTCTTCGTTATCATCTTCCTCCGAAACAGTGGCATTCTCAACCTTCATCTTTTTGGACTTCTTGGACGGGGTCCCTTGATCTGTGGCACGACGCTTTCCGCGTGGCTTGGAAGGTGTAGAAGCGGAAGAAGCACCAGCAGAAAGACCACCGCCCGATTTGTAGCCTATTTGCTTCTTTATCTGATTGTATCTTGTCCGAGCACAAGCGGCATTGCTATAGCCCGCTCGCTCTGCGACGAGGTTCCAATCAACCTGAGAAGAGAGAGTAGTTAGCAAATGTGATCACGTGTCGGATGCAACTTTGGCTTCAAGGTAGAAAATCCATTGCGCATGTAAAGGAGATTGTAATATCTTCAAGCTCAACTTACATCGGGTGTTGATTTCATGCAGTCGATTATAGTCAAAAAGAAGAAGGCTTCCTTCTCGGTCGGTTTGCGTGCGGATGACATCTTTGCGGTAAATGATCTACAGATCAAAGTCAGTTGAAGTTAGAAAAATCCAAGTTATAGAAATTGTATTTGAGGAATAAACTTACGACTTCAAGATTTTACTACTGAAGATTTGTAATTATTACGAGTTTCAAAAGTCGTTTTGGACAGCAACTTATGTGAGGGAAGAAACTTTGCAAGTGGTAGGAAGATTAAAAGTTGTAGGAGGATTCGAAGTTGGAGATGGCTTTTTGTGTCAAAGATTTGAGTAATAAGCGAATAATGTATTTCAATTTTGTGACAATTATTTTACTCAGTAGCAAGCAAATAAAAGTGAATTTGTTTTACGAAAGTGAGGGGAAATGAAATTCCCAGTTTTCAAAAACATTAATAATTTTTTATTTATTAAAGGGTGTTGTGGATTTTTTTTTCTCTCGTTGCTCAAGGCAAAGAACAAATGACTTAATTACTTTGATAAGAGAAATTATCATGCCATATTATTAAATAAATCTACTTCCAAACTTATAATCTTGAGTCATAGTGCTATTACCATGATTATCATTTTGGTAGAAATTAAAATTAATTATGAAAGGCTGGAAATAATCTACTGCCGGTAATATTCTTCCGCATTAGCACAAATATGACAGAAATTTCCCCGAATGACAGGCATATGTTTCGATCCCTAATCCCTACCTAGATACCTAGTTCTTTTATCCAAGTCAAATTAAGTGCTGTGCCATACCAAGTTCCAAGTAAACATCACGCAATCCCTTGTTCGTGCGGGGGTAGTCAGTGAATCTTCATAATCATCTTGTTCTCCCCGTTTGCATTATCATGTTACACCAACCCCGATGAACCACTTATGCAAGTGATGTGAAAGAAAGAAAATGTACCCTAGCGAGTTCGGTGATCTTTATCTGCTTGCCGGGAAAGAAAGCTGTCTCTCTATACCCTGGGGTGTATCTGAACAAGTTCACCAGAAGCAAGCGTTGTTGGTACTAAATACCCTCCTACCCCCCACATTGTATTGGGGGTGGCTTACATGGGCCCCAGTGAACTTCATGCAAGTAATCGGATATCTACATGCACTTGCCCATGCCCGTTGTATGACCACCGAAACGTAGATGAATGTGTATGCCCGATAGGTAATAAGGCGTTGAGTACTTAGAATTACTTTTGATAAAAGCAACTTGAATTTTTCCAAAGTCCGATAGTCATATTTCGTTTCCTAAAGAATGCCTAGTAGCTCTATAATCTTTCACAGGACCTCTGACAAGTACGGCTGCATTTGCATGATTCTTGATTTCCGAAAAGACTCGCCCCTCTGAACCCCCCCGGCCTTACCCATGCATATCTATTGATGCATCCAATGTGTGCCAGCAGCGCAAACGGGGTTTTCAAAATGACTTAAACTTATCCTAGGCCCCGAGTCGATTTCTCTGCCATACGCAGGCAACTAGAACATGATATCGTGGACCCCGATCAACCTTTCATCTAAACACTGCCCGGCACCGTCCAGACGACAACTTCTCTCCGAATCTGCTATGATGATTCATAGGTATATCTTCTAATCTAGTTTGGAAGCCCACATCATTAATAAGTTAGCAGACATGCCAGCTCGGGGCTTGTCCGAGTAACAGTAGGACCTGAAAGAAAAATCTACATATTTCACGAAAGCTTGCTCTGCGACCAGTCTCATTGGTTCCGCCGTCAAATCCAATGCTCCGCCAGCAACGATCACATTCAAGAAGATTTCGGGTGGGCTACGGGAGGCTCAGAGGCACAGGCCCCATTTATACGAGACATCAGTCGCCTGGAGGACGATACACATGCGTTCGATCAGTTATTTGCTTGGGTTTACGGACATTGTCAAGATATGCCGCGGAAGGACACTGAAGATTTCGATCCAGATAGCCACGTTTCCGAATGGATTATCCTCCACTCCTTAGCTACAAAGCTAGGAGTTCACGAATTGGCATACAAGGCGAAGTGGGAATATGTCCATTGTCGGGATCGATTGAACACAGGGAAGTGGATGCCACTAGAGTCAGAGATTCGATATATCTACGACAATTCAACAGTCACTGAAGAGTTACAAGGTCTGATTGCCAACAAAATACGAAGCCAACTTCTCTCAACGGGCAATGGCACTGACATCGTCGAGCTCGCGGATCTCTGCTCCTATGGAACGCTTTTGGTCGACGTACTCACAGCTATTCGCCAACATACCGTCACTAATATTAGGGACGCAACCAGTTACTGCGACAGTGGCAGTTGTATTCTCCATACATCGGCTGGCACATGCCACCACACACCTGAATCATTCATCGATGCTGATTCCACGATGGCAGAAGATATCCACAACATGTCCGATTATGAGATTGAGAGTCCCTCTTACACGCCATCCCTAACTTCTGATTACGGAGCGATATCCCCAGACGATGAGGACGAGGACGAACACCAAGAGCGCACAAGGGCGGTCACAGAATACCAAGGGTGTATGGATGTTAACATGGGAAGCGGAAGCGTAAGCTGCGTATAAAGGTAACACAATAAGGCTGTATTGGGGTCGGGAGGCATGGTTTTGAGGGTTTACAAATATTATTAGATTGGGAGGGGAGACCTCGTGTGTCCCTATTCTGCTTCTAGGGGACGGCTCGGGTCGTTCCAAGGGCAATTAGGTGTTTGAAGATCTGTCTAGACATCCGTTTGTTGTTATGATAATGATCCAATATGATTTAACGTATACACTCTACCATGATATCCACCAAGCAGTGATCCTTTGCCACACTCCTACACTGCATCCCCTATTGCCACCAACATCCCTTGAACATCATTTCGTGCACTGCTCATCAATGAGTATGCCTCAAGCAACTAAAGTCCTTCTCTAGTTAAGTGGGTCGACGGCTCTAATTGCTTCTTCCGGACTTCACACAATTACCGAGCTTCTTGCGTGAACTAGTTCCTCACCTGAAAATAAATCACAGATCTCATGGAAGGTGAGTACAACGCCTACCGGATTAAGAACGCCAGATCAGTAAGGAATATCCATTTCACGGCATACTAAATACGACATTGGTATCGCATTCTAACGGTGGAACTAGTTTATCGATACGCCGATACAAAGCACTTGCCAACAACCACCAATTGGTGGCAACCTCCTAGCCTTCAACGAAAACCAACCTCAACTTCTACCTACTACCATCTGCTCGAAAGATTGCCGATCTTCGAACACCAACAGTCAAGTATACACGATTCATACGTGCGCGAGTCGGACATTGAGGTGCTGCAGTCGTATATTTGTTCGGAATGTCTCCAGACCCAGAGTCTGCCGAGGTCGTGGTATCGAATTGGATTCAGATCTGGATAGCTGGTGTTCTGTAACACCCGCGCGACAGGAACACACAACTTACCGGTTAGAGAGTGAGCCTGCTGTGGTCAGGAGTAATGATCGGAAGGAGAATTTCAGATCAGACATAGAAGACGGGAAAGGTGCTTTCGGCACTGCACAACTTGGACGCTTAGCAGCTCAACTTTCAACTTTCCGAGCCTAAATCCCCAAGCGCCCTGCAGCAGGGCATCTCGGGCTATACCTCAGCTGCGATGAAGGCACCAGTCCTTTACAGTTCTATCCTCTGCCAGCAAGCCTTCATCCAGCCGCCTACTTCGCACATCATTATCTAGCAGTAGCAGTAGGAGCACAACAAGCAAGCCGTAACATCTTTAAACACGACTCGATGCCGTTTGGTAAACCCAGATTCCGACCATCATCTAGATACTTCTTGACTATCCAGAGACCCAATGATTCCGCCCCGCATCGAAGAACGTTCCCTTCCTCACAATTAATTCCGCTTCTACATGGGAGCTAATGGCCTCTCCGCCACCTTCGTTTGGTTGCCAGTCCCCGGGAATGAAAACCAGTATATTGCAGAAAACATATGTTCTTTCAAGACCGAAAACCGGATTTCCGATGGGGATGAGATATTACATAGCTTCCAAGCACCGTATTAGCATGCTGCAGGAGTCTTCTCTTCTGCGCATGCCCCTATTGGCGGTAGATGGATGCAGCATTCGAGATCTGTAAACTCTCCACAAACAAAATCATACTTCCGACGCAGCCTCTATGCCCAATAATTCCACACCAACCTCGCATATAGTACCCATCACAACTCTTCATATACGTAAACTCAGCTAATCAACCATACAAGTCTCGCCCCTCACCCAAATCTCAGCATATAAGATATTCCTATCCCTTTTCCCCATCTTATATCCCCCCAACATCTTAACACCTCATCAACGGTCAAGACTCCAATACTCGACTCTTCATTAAATCTCACTAAAAATTCTTTCTCCAAATTCCCATCGCCATAAAGTTCAAGCCTCACAACATACTCCTTTCATCACCACTATGTCACGGTCAAGGCCAGTCTAATTCAGTCTAGTTCTTCAACTTCCTTTCTCTGATATGACTTATTTCCACATCAGAACTTCAATTACTGACACTTTACTCTCCCTGAAGGTTCTAATTCCTTTGTACTATATACAATGATGTACATAGAAGGGACTCGAGCACCGTGATGGACTCTTGCGTTACTGTAACTGTCTGATGAAGGGGCTCACTCGCTTCCGGCTAATCCTCGGGATGCTGGTACAGTCATCAAGCTTACTCAAAATTCTATTTGGAGACTTGAAATTTAGAGACAAAGTATATCACAACTAGCAAGGTATGGAGTATTGTTTACATCCCCGATACATATTTTGAAACTGGATATGATAATAAGGAAATATGTGTATGTTTTGACATATGAGGCACGCTTCCTAAAAGCCATGCATACATACGGAATGGATATATAGCAGTCCATGTAATTGTTTCTAGGAACAAGTACCAATACCGAAGATATAATGGCATATACATAAAGTAATGGGTAGCTAACGTGGAGCAAAATTTGACGCATCCGGTATCTGGAATAAATGTAGCCTTTGGCAACTGGTTGAGAATTCCCTCCTCCGCTTCATTCAAGCACTAGTTTTAATTCCCACTGCCTTTCCTTGCCTCAAATTGGATCTTCATTTTGAAGTGTTCTTCGAGTCCCTCGAGGGTCTGTTCTTTGAGAAAGCTGATTGGTGGAAACATCATATCTTCTTTCTCTCCATCGTCCATGTCTTCCGGATGTGAACAGTCCAACCAAGGCTGAACACAACCATCGTGTCCTTTGTGCGCTTCCCCTTGCTGGTTCACATTGTCAGTAGATTCTTACATGTATATATAAGCTATTGTCTCTCAGAGTGTAACTTACTGGGTGTTCATGAAAGAAACAAGAGCAGAGCTTCGATCTGTTGAGCACACTGAAACCTTCTTTCGGCTTTCTGATATCCCACCCTTCATTCGCACGACGGCCAAACAACGCAAAGTTTCTCGAAATCCAGGTAAGCATATGGTCCATGTAGCCATCCAAAAGAATACAGTTCATGATAACTTCGTTCCGAAGCTTAGTGCAACCGCGGTCAAGATGCATGAGCGTGCCGGCTATACACAGCTCTCGCAGCTTGGAGTTGACCTTGGTAGACCTAAAGATTCTCGCTGCGAGGCCTGGACCAAATATTGTACCGTAGTTAAGATAACCATCTTGAATAGCATCTGTAGCACGATTTTGCAAGTCTGGAATGCCATATCTGTCTCCCAGGGCATACAAATCAACCAATTTTTGCAAGTGTGTATCGAACTCCATCCGGAGTTGTGCTTCTAGTCGAGCGGCTTCGTCTTGGGAGGGCATCATTGTGACGGCAAAGGTAGTGCGAGCTTTTTCTACTGTGCCTTTGAATTGGTGCGTATTAGCAATTGGCACATTATGCGAATTCTGAAGGTTTGAAGGCCCCCGGTATATCATACCTGTATAAGCCCAATCGATAAACAACTTGAACACTTGTGGATCTTCTTCGTTGAGGAAAATGAGGCCGGCCTCTCCAGTCATCGAATCAAAATACTTCTTCTCCTCGAAGTATTTCGTACACTTCTTCAACAGATTTTTGTGCACGGTGAAGACTTGACGCTGTGGATCATCAGAATAGGAAGCTGTTTGGTGATTGTAAATTAAAGGTTGACCTACAGAATCACCAACTCCCACATGTAGACACATCGTTTCTGTCCCAAGATTGCTTTTGGATATCCCGTTAGCAGTTTGAAAGGAAAGAAGATTTAAATCGACACATTGTGAAGGGTACTTACGTGCGAAATTTCAACTTTTTGAGACTGTGGCAAGACATTGTTGATTCGGTGTTGGACGTACGCCGCTGATGTTGGAAATTTTGACTATCAAGAAAAACGGATCAGCCAGGTGAACCATTAATTGACAAAAGGACTTGAAGAATCATGAAGGTAGTTTACCTCGATAGAAATGGCAGCTTTGTTGAATTGAGAGAAGAATGCTTTCTGAGTCAAGGCACTAGGTATTATATATGTTCGGAGGTGGTGTTTCGTTCTTTCAAGTGTAAGGTTTTGCAGAAGATGAAAGTAGAAATCCAAATCTTTGAGATGAGCAGAAAATAGAGAACACGTGAGCTGTATACAAGATTGGGGAAGGTACAAAGAAGCTGCTCCTTCCCAACTCAGACATGCTATAGCCAGCCTGCCAATACGTTTTGCAACGAAATGTGAAAAACTATATCCACCAAATAATTGCTAGATTTTTAAAGATAATGCTTCACCAGTTTGCTGTAGCTGCATATAACCCGTACTAGAATATATGAGGTATCAAACATGGTAGGGCCATGTTCACATACCTAGGTATAATTTGATATAGCCAGTGAATCACGTGAAATACTGGTGATGGGGTGAAAGGGGAATTATATTTGAATGAGATGAGAACCGGATAAAAGATCGAACAGCCCCATCAACCACTCCACTACAGAGTACAACTTAGTTATTCCCCTGCCTACCTGGTACGTACCTTGGTACCTAAATGTCGACTTCAAGCAGTAATATTATCATCCGTGGCTCCTACATACTTTTTTATCCCAATATCATATGGGAGATTTGTTATCGGCCAGCTGATACACACATGAACCTCTGGAGTTCCCTCAAAGAATACGAGATCGGTATATGCACACATTATATGTCTGTTGGAGGGGAATGAACATCTTGTTAGATGTGCGATAAGACGAATCGTCTTGTTGGGTACTTCCAGAGACATCAATAACCGTCTTATCGCAAGTATCACTGGCAGTGTGTGTATACTGTGTCAGAAAGAAAGATACGGCATCAAGACGAGCCATGTTCTGCGTCCTCACGGCCCCCTAGTTCCTTTGGAGACGAACTTTTCGGATCGAATTTCAATCCTCCGCCCACATTTTTTCGAAAAGGATTCTAAATAAATGGCAAAGCTCAAATACTAGCATACTTCTCAATCAGTGCGAACGGCCTCACGCAGATATGCTTCTTGTAGCTGTCGATGGAGCGTGTCCGAACAACGAGAATGAACTGGCGATCGGGCCATATTTTGGTATTTATGTCGGCCAGACCCTACTGCTTAATACTTATGATGAAGTTTCAGGATGTGCAGGATAAAACGATATAAACAGCTCCGCTGAAGTTACGACAAGTCCCCAATCGTTAGAGATTATCAGCACCGTCCCGAACCTATGAAACTGGAGGAAAACGGCGAGGGGGTCGTATTCATCAAGAGCGAGTGGAGTCGTTATGATGGATGCGAACTGTGTAGTTCTTCCTTCGCTACTCATATCTGGAAATGGGAGGCAAATAGGTATATTAACGCCACTAGAATATCATCGGCTGCAAAATAACATCTACAGGATCTAGAACACGATAAAGAGGCTTTCTGAAAGAAGAGCCGACGCCCTTTTTTGTTCTATGGCAAGATAATTCAACAAAGAAGCGGATATATCAGCTAAGCTGGCTCTATCGAATTGCACTGCACTACCTGGCTTGTATAACACAATCGAACAATTCGACCTTCCGAAGCATGCTGTGTAACGAAAGCAGACCCGGTAGTTCTATCGAAGAGAGTGGGAAGATAAAGCAGACGAGGGCGTAGCGAGTTTACGATTAAGTCAACTTGTCGATATCTCATACTTGCAGGCGAGGACACCCCCAAGGAGTTAGGCTTTTGTTTTGGAAAGATGGCCGCGAGAGTCGTTGATGAGGAGTGGGAGTAACTTCTTCGCGCGACACTTATATTGGCGATATTGGCATTATGGACCTACATCCGAAGCTTGGGTGCCGTGTTTAGACACTTCTCTTCTCCGAACGCCTGGCCGCAAAGCACCTCGACCATCCCCTTCTGCAAGGGGTTTTTGGCATTTGCAGATACTGAAGGCGAAAGATATATACAGGCAGAGGGATAAAGTTACGGCATCCACGGGAATCATAGATGACATGAAAGTGCCTTGGCTCGGTTCTCAGCTTATCATCGTCAGGGAAACGTAGGATGGGGTGGCAGACTCACGGTGTTACGCATCTACTTTAAGGGAGCTTCATATTCGACTAATATGCCATATACAGTGCTCATTGCGCCTGCTAATTGACGGTGCTCTTGGCAGTGATAACTCATTCATACCATGTGCGAACAGGAGATACCTCTGTCGCTTTTGTGATACGACCGGGGGTGGTGGGCGTCTATATGATGGAAGTGGAGAGCTATGCTCTCACAAACACCACCGATGGATGATCGATATGAAATACCAGAATGCTGTATGGCTTCTATGACTCGTAGCCTTGGGTACCATATCTGATCAACAGGCAACCAGCGTATCCAGAGACTTACAAATGTGTGTAGACCTATCCTTACATACCGAATACCCCTCGGATACATTAGCTAGTACTGTATAGTAAGGGTTGAATCGTAAAGTAAAAATAATACCCACGAAGATATCGAATTCCCACGGAGTCAACTATGTTTTATAGTAATCTTGCAAAGCACCCCTCGGTTTGGCCATGGATTATACGCAGCCTAGAGATACGCAGCCTTTGCTGCCGCACTTTCGCAATTCTCAACTCGAGGGCCTTCATGCTTCTATTCTGTAGTTGCCTGGCCGAAATTATGAGACGCCTCTAGTGGTAGATTCCTGCATTCGCCGGTGTCATGGTGGAAGGAAGGAACGACCTTAAGGGTATACCCATATAAACCTATTCTAGAACTCTATCCTGTACCTGCCACTGAATCTATCTTACAATACAATAAGCATACCTACCTGTAACTCACAGGTCCCGCTCGCAACTGTATGTATCGACCAATAGTTTTAAATAAAAGCTCTGAATAGACCTTTTGGACAACACCGCAATAATCTTCACTCAATCTCGTTGGTAGCGTTTAAAACATCGGCATTGAACCAAAATACATTACCATAAAGTAGTCAGACTTGATCACAATACCCATTGCGGATATCGCAAAAGCAAGCTCTACAAATGAACGTGGCGGATATCATTCCTGGACAGGATGCCCATCAATGTGCTATCGAAATTGCCGGGCTTTTAAGCAATATCAAATTTGTCAACACTCACCAGGAATCTAGCTCTCCCCCAAGTTCTCTTCCTAAAGTATCAGAAAAGCCCGAACAAACTCAGGTGACAATTAAGACATTCAATTCTCCTCTATTCTACAAGCCGCGTGCACCCAACGTACCCTATGATCGAATCCTCGACGATAAGTATAATGGGATAATGTACACTGCCAATCCCAATGACGTGAATGAGCCACAATCCTTGGTAATCATGGTAGATGGAGCAACACGTAAGAGCGGAACAAATCCAGCGCGCGCCTCATTCGGTATATGTTTCGGTTATAAATCTCTTCTGAACACATACGGCGTGCTACACAGAAACGATAACCACACGAGCATTTCCGCAGAATTGGAGGCGGTTATCCAAGCACTTACCTTGGTTCGAAATGGATCGTTGTTATCCAAATGGCGACGCAAACCTGGAAGCCCCAAGAAGGCAATCATATTGACGAATTCAATATATGTGGTCCAGAGCATGTGTGATTGGATCGACAATTGGTACGACAATGGGTTTGCCAATTCGCGCGGGTATCCTGTAGCTAATAAAGACAAGTTAATCAAACTTGATAACCTTATTCACACGCTACGTTCAGCGAATATTCGAGTCAAGTTCTGGCTTGTCCGCAGAGAATTCGTCAACTTGGCAAATGGATATGCAAATTGCGCTCTTGATCAGGATGCCCGCGGTATTATCTATCTGGGTTCGGTGGCGCCAAAATTGCAGATTCCGAGGAGCTCAAAGGTATGGGATCTTGCTCGCAAAACTGGCCTCGATCTTGTATATGCACTTACGACTGGTGACGTGTTATACACAATGATGTGTCTGATTTTGTCGGGAGAAGATGTTCTGTCGGCCTTTCCAATCATATTCGGATATCAAGTAGAAAGCCGCGTCGTATTGAGAGAGCTATATGAATTTGCACGGATGCTCGATCACTTCGGTAGGGACAAACGGAAATTACGGACGTTACTCGCTCATGGCATAAAATCGATGAAGGCTATTAAAGATGTGTTGCTGTATGAGAATCATCTATTCGAATGGATAGGGCGCACGGTATATCGAGATGCAGCTACGGTTGAAGCCATATCAAAAGCTGTTAAACTTACCGAGGGGTTTCCTGCGGCATCTGGCTGATCCTATTGTTCTAGCTCTTTTGGCACTAGAATCTCCGGTGGTTAGCTCTAAATTTGATGGAAATTCCCATACTAAAGTGTTGGGTGTCGATAAGATCGTAATGGAAGATATGCAGAGGGAGATAATTACACATTGTTATTGTGGTTAGGCATCGACGGTGTATCGGTTCATGAGAAGGTTCTTTCTTTTGGTTCTCGACAACTATTCACACACACGGTTATACAGCTAGCTAACTTGGCTGTGAGTTTCATTTGGATAATCACCATTTAACGGAAAGAGTTGTGGGTGAATGGGAGAGGGAGCCAAAACTCAATTCATTCCTATGAAGACTGAGCAATGGGTATGTGTATATGAAGCATCACTGTATTAGTTAGATATGAAGGGAGAAATTGACAAATGGGTGATTCTTTCCCCTTGCTTGGCTTTGTATTTAAGTTGCGCAGATACCCATGGCAGAAAGTGAGTGTTCGGCAAGAGTGAAATGACCAACCCGCGCAAGTCCCAATGCAAAAAGACATAATTCAATAGAAGGAGAGGACTTGTTACCAATTACTCGGTTAATTGCGATGCCAAACAGTCCATATGGATTGAGGATGGGTGATTTATGTCGGTCGAGCAAGTCGAGAAGAAACGGATGGATGAGAAGGGAATCGCAAATGCTTCATTTACCAAGTACTCTCGTACTTGATGAAAATATGTACTAACAACTTGTTAAAGCTTTCATGCGTTGAACGGAAAGCTGGGCACGTTGAGGTATAAAGGTATGTATTGGGTGGTAGATATCGAGTGATGAGATTGGATCCAGAGATGCGAGCGTTAAGAACTGCTTGCATTGGCTGAGAGTGTCCTATTGCGAACAATGAAGTATGATGCTATTGGACATTCAACGAAGAGGATCCACCCGATGAGTCTAGGCCATGTTTCAAGGTAGCTGATGCAATCAGGTTATATTGGACGCTTATACTTGACTTCCCCAAGATTAATCCTCAGATATGGGTTGTCCCGGGGTCTTCATTGTCGAGCCAGGCCGAGCGAAAAGCACCACATAGTTCATAGTGCCTTCTTCAAATTACTTACATGTTCATCCAATCTCCTTGGCATTGCGATATGGTTCAATGTGGCGGAATCAGAAGTTTGATCCCTCCTACTGAAAATGCAATATGGTTACTCCAATGTTCATAATCATGAGATAGTATGCGACAAGCTAGCCCTCTGTATTCTTGTCTTAGAACGTGAATTTATGCATAATTTCTGGACGGCTATCGGAGAGCACAGGCATCCACCATATTATAAGAGTAGCTATGCCCCTCAATCCGAGAACTACAGTATTATATTCCTAAGTACCGAAAGCATACGGAAAACAACCCTGGATACAAACTAAAGCACCCCCTCTAAACTTGCTGAATCCTCACACCCTTTACAAACCCCAAAACAAGCCTTCACCACCTCCGGAGTCTTTTGGTACAATGGTATAATTCATTAATACTCACTGTTCAAGAACCAGGCCTGATATGCAGCGTGGGGCTATCTGGCCGCCGGACCTAGACTTACAATGCTGGGGCCGTAGAGTTTTGGTACTTTTTCTGTGTACAGTTTTATCTCTACATTTTCTTCGTTTCTGGGTGATTGAGTGTCCCAAAAAAGTGAGCTATGCGAAATATTGCGGTCATTTTATCCTAGGTTCCAAATATCACATCTAATCGTCGATATGATACAGGCAAGAAACGAATCTCAGCAATACTGATATGGATGAGAAAATTCAGGTTACAATTGAAAAAGTGCGATGGCGTGGTGGCGCGATACTTTGTCTTGAATCTAGAAACAGTAATCTCCCCCAGAAAGAATTTACCATCATATCATACGCGCAAGCTATTCTACTGTGATCATGGGGACATCGAGACTTCAAAAGTCAGCAACCCACTTGGAGATCAACACTCCTCTCCCCCAGTTTGATTTTCGCACGGGCCCCAAATGAATTATAAGATCACATGCCCTCCTATAACATAACTTTTCTATGCATATTAATTATTCTTGCAATACGACTTGGAATAGTGAAGCCGCCCTTCTCAATTAAATACAATGAAGAATAAGATACGAAAGAATAAATGTGCATCATAAATAATTGCTTTTATGAACCATGAAGCCGAAAGCCGAAACAACTTTCCTAAATATCGAACACTAGTTCGGTTAACCAGAGGATGTGACTACTCCTGAACCAAAAAGATCATGAACAATTTCGAGAGATCACCAGCCTCCTTATAGTAAGCGCCTCCTGAAGATAGGAGAATCTACTGAAAACGTACTCGAAACATCTAGACAGATTAAAGAAAAAGGGTCCAAGATCATCTAAAATCTAAGGACTACTGCATTACTGGACCTGCATACATCCAGAATCAATTTCACATCACATCACAAAAAATCATCACAAAATCACAAAAATATAAACCATTTCAGTAATCAACCAACCAAATCATTCCGAGAATTGCCCATCACAAAGTATTATCGTAGAATTGGGAATAGTACACCGACTTTCACGAGCATCTCCCCACCAAGTTGCATCGGGCCCACATGAAATATCCCGCTCAAGATCACGGTTACCAGGGATACGCAAACGCACGAGGCGCATGAGAGCATGAGCTTTCAATAAACTTGTTGGTACTAACGATATTGGGTTGAGTCGTGAGGATGTTATGCATGTTGGTCGCAGGAGATCACATTCAAAAATCATCCAATCACGCAACAAAATCACCTTTTAGGCGTGCAATTACAGATGTAATTATTCAATTTTTGCTTCATGATTCGTAAATCGAAGTATTAGATTTAAGCCAATATCACAATTCGTCGTCGGAGCCCGATTCGGTTTCAGATCCGTCCTCACCTGGTGGTGGTGCAGCCGGTTTGGGCGAAGGCTTGAGAGTCGGCTTGTTAACGAACGGCAACTCTCTCCGCGGTGGTAAGTCTTTGGCTGCAGGTTTCGCTGGTACCGTTTTCTCATTGAAGGTCTCCTTGACGACCCTATTTCTTGTAGAAGCTCGAGTTTGTCTGGGTGGTTCAGGGTCATCGACCTCGTTTTCTGAAGCTGTCTCATCGTTATCAGATGGTTCAGGGGTTTGCTGCCCCTCTTTATCTGAGTCACCGGATTCTTGTTCCTGTTCCTGCTCCTGTTCCTGTTCCTGTTGAACTTGATCTACATCCATTTTTTCGAAGCCATCTTCCGATTCATCCGAAGTTTCGACTTCTGCATCTTTCGCAGCTTTGCGTTTGCCGCCCCTTGACGCCCCTGGAGTTCGAGACTTCCCAGTACGCGATGCCTCTGTAGACTTCAGTTTCTCTGGATCCACCTTGGCCCCTGATAATAATCTTTGCTGGTCCCTGATTTTCAACTTCTTCTCATTGAGGAGCAGGGAAAATTTCTCCAACAATTGTGTTTCATGGCTTGCCTTAGCCTTGGTGATGTCTTTGAAATTCTGGTTTAACTTCTCCAGTGTTTCCTGCTGTTCCTTGCATTTTATTCGCAATTGTTCCAGCTCGCTTTTAGACCCTTCCGAGGCTTTGATTGTGAGAGCGCACCATTTATAAAGGCTGACATTCTCTTCGGCATCAGCATCTTCTGTGAGATTAATAGAGCCGAGACGTTGCTAGATCATAATTAGCATATGATATAGGTAATCAAATTTCTATTTACGGTATTGAAATGGGACTTACTCTGATTCCTTCAGTAACCTTTTGGATAACAAGGGTCATTGTGCTACCCTCCACTTTGGCGTGGATTTCCACCCCTCTCGTCACATCTTCCCGCCCCTCTGAAGGTGACTCGCTAAGCAACACCGAGGATAATATCGAAACCCATTCTTCATCGCTACAAGGAGAGTTTTTTGTTTTGTATGAAGCGACTCGATTGTGCTTTACTAAAGGTTCACAGACTTAAAATTAGCCCCCGCGTTAACGCATGAATTTGGAGGATCAAGACCGGACCCATCAAGGTAACCGGACGATCAGTGGCTATCTTACTTGAGACCGTAAACGCGGCGCTTTCGTCAGTTCCAACGAGGTTAATATCTAGTGGTCGCGACCCAGTAGATTCTAAGTGCACAAGTACGAAGTCATCGTCATTCGTAGCGCTCAAATTAATGCGTAGAACCGCTGGAAGATCCTTCGCCATGGTTGCTTATTTTCTTTTTTGTTCCTTCGGTAACCATCAAAAGCGGCTAAGGATTTACTGGTAAATAAACTTTAGGATACTGACCATCAGAAGTAAAGTGAGAAATTAAGGGCGTGTAATCATGGTAAAAAGTCATAAAATCATGCAATTCAAAATACCTAGGTAGGTAGGTAAGTACTAGGTAAAGAGAAGGTGATAATGTTTAAATATATGTAATTAGGTATGACGAAGAAGTTAATTTATGATTACTAAGTTAGGTATATTAGGCAACAAGAGCGGCGATATGGTGATCTTGATTCTTGATTTGTTTTGTTTACTAGGTACTGCACTGCACATACAACGGATATGATACGTAGATACGTAGATACTCAGGTACTCAGGTACATATTCTCAGGTACGTATTCTCAGGTACAGACAGTACTATACTGAGTAGCTGAGGTAGGTATAGTAATAGCTTTCAACATATCATTATTTATTGTACTGAACAGCATATTGTTATTATTTTACTCAGCAGATTGTATTTACTTTACTCTGAAGATACTGTACTGGTACGGAGTACAAAGTACTCCATATTCTAATTGTATCGTACTCGTACCCCCAGTTATCGTATTTTGAATTGTGATGTGATGTGTTTACCTACCTACTCCGTAGATTACCATTACCTAGAAGGTTGGAAGCTCGAGCTCCTTAACGAACCTGCCTTGTCCTGCCATGCCCTCCCTGCTCCTGCCTTGTTCTTTCTCCGTACTCAAAAAGAACAACAAAATAAGGCTGGAGGTTGGGTTAGAATTGTTAGATCATACAGTACGGAGTATACAGATATTAATTGTATATAAAATTGAAGGCGAGAATGTATGAAATTAAGAGAAATAAGACAAATAGATTATAACGCGCGACGCGTTTACATTTACATTTATACCGTATTGATATTTATATT
>JWJB01000005.1:0-21475 GCA_000812895.1 Rutstroemia sydowiana | reverse complement strand
AAGAAAGAAAAAAAAAAAAAAAAAAAAAAAGTGAAAAAAAAATACAAATATAAATTATAAAAAAAAAAAAATAAAAAAAAAATAAAAAATAATTAGTATAAAAGTATGTTGGGATTGATCTAGTATTTTTATTAGGTCTTAAATAGTATAGCACATATTCCATTTAGCATTGTTGTTATATGGATTTTAAAATAAAAAAATGTGCTAGATAAGATTATTACCGTTATATTTAACAATATAGCCACTATAGAAATTTTATTAACCCCGGGAATGATCGACGGACCGGATGAATGCTATTTTGAGTATGCCGTGCTGTTTCCAGTATTGGGGTTTTCTTGGATATTTAAGAGGTGGGAATATAATGGATTGTATATTTTGTATGGTATTGGGCTGGGCTGAGTTGGTTAGTGATGGATGGATGGGGAGGGGAATGGTAGTTGATTTTATTACGCGTCGTGTAAGTGATGGTGTTGTTGTGTACAGTACTGTAATATAAAGATTTAAAACATATATAGTGGTTTAGTTTACTGTAGTTGGTAGTTCGTATAAACATATTCTTGTTGTTATAAGTTATAAGTTGTTAGAGTGGATGATGTATGATGGGGTGAATGAGGTTTAGATGGTTATTTGGAGGTGGATCGTGAGATTTGAATATGGTACGGGTAGGATTATGGATTATAGATGCCCAGATGGAGTGCTGTAAATTATGCCCATGCTTTCTTTATTATATCTGGGGAGACAAGCATATAGCATATCTCACGGATGAAATGTATAGATTGGGTATACGCGTGCATATGTACATACGCGGTTTTCACGATGGATGTTAAATTATATGGAGTTGAATTCTCCAATTGAGCGCATAAGCTGGTGGCTTTTAGGTGGTGGGGTTTCTTTAGGTCTATTTCAACAGCAGTGAGATTTAAATGTCTATTAGCTACGCATTACTATTGTAGATAGGCGGTCAGGCAACAAGCTTAAGTTTCTGCATCATATCCATACTTCATATATCATTCAAAGTTCTTCAAACCAATAAGATTTCGAATGGGAAGGTTGTGCTCTACAAATTATTTTCGAGAGTGGAGGGAGGGAAGTCAGTGTGAGATTATACATTTACATACATTTACATAATGAATCCCAGTCTTTAGAACAAAACGTCAAGTTGAACTTAAAAGTTAAAACTTATTTTGACGCGCAAGAGAACAAGGAATTTCCTATACTATTGCTTATTATTAAATCTCTATGGATAGACAGACAAAAGGACGAACTTCCAAGAGTAGGCATTCGCAATAGTTTCAAAATATCATGTCAAGATGAACGCCTCACTTCTAATATCCAATACCGGTATCCCTTCTCGAACCCCCGCCTCTAAGTTTCATATCTTCGTAGTCAAAAATGGAGGATGGATGTATACATCCGTAACATTCTACAGATTGAAGCTTACTAAGCGTTAGTAGGTTACCCTGGGAAACGATAATACCCTTGTTAATATAATATATTTCACAACCGTTGGAAAAGCTAAACATTGCATCATCATTCATTTATTTACTCCGTAGCTATGCTGGTATATTACTAGTTCCTCAGGTCGTACGAATATAGACAAGACCCTTTTTTAAGATTTCTCTATTTACTTTTACACTGACTTTAAGTCTGACAAGGACATGAAAACATGACTCGCTGATTTACCTACCCTAACCAATATCACGGAATCAACCTATCTTCTACCTGGGACCTGGACAAAACCGAACATCATCAATCTATTTTTCATCTAATTTTTACTATCATCGTCTTCGTTGTAATATAGATAGCTATCTTGAACTATTCACATCAAACACAAAATAGATATCCATACCTATCATCAAACAAACGACTTTTGAATCATGCCTGTCCATGTCTGTCAGCGAAGCGGAGCGGAGACGCGCCATCCGTAGAAAAGGCACAAAGCGGATACCTTATACCTAGGAAAGCAAAAAGTAAACGCAAAAGAAAAAAGTCAAAAACGCGAATGCCACTCACTGCCTTGTGTGTAGTGTAGGTGTGGAAAATGGATATGGATATCAAAGATAGGAAGAAATTTTCCACACACACACAAGAAGGAGAACTTGACATCCTTCTCATGCCGTTCAGCCGTAAAGGAAGGTAAAAATTCCTTTCTCCGTATTATTTGGTATCAATTGTCCTTTTTGTCCGTTGATAGCTTATTGGTAAAGTTTTTGACAAATTGTTCACGTACATTCGATATCTATCATGCCGTACGGGCCGGAAATGTACGCTCTGACTATTGAACTACGACTTTACTTTATTGTACAGTAGTAGATAAACTGTACATATAACTTTGCAGTAGCGATAATATGCAACGCAACCGTATCAAGGAAAATTTCAGCCACGCTATCTTAGATCTCTCCGAGTCGGATCTCCTCGTTTGCCTTTCCGCGATGATATCAATATCAATATCAATCAATCAATCTATACAGTAGCATTAGCATAGCACCTAACTCCCACTTTTAAAGAATGTAAGCTAGGGAATAAACGCCTTCTAATTCTTATTAGCTACGCTGCCCAGGATCATATCAACAACTTCAAGACTGCAAGGCCATGAAAAACCTTAATAGAGATAGAGAGGAGAAAAAAAACGCCTCGTGCTCAATTAGGTCAGTAGGCAAATTTAAATCTCTTGGCAGGGCAGGCCTCGTAATATTTTTTGATTTCATTATTTTCAAAACATATCCATCTTAAGTGAGTGCAGTTACGACGTATGGTATCATTGGTATGGGTATGAATATATTTCTCCTCTTTCTTATGAAGGAAGCGGAGTCATGTCATCACGGTACTTGAAGAAGAGAACCAATCTAACCAATTCCAACCAAATCAAATGATCAATCTAACCTAATTCTAACCAAAGACATTTATACCATATATGGCACCTCAAATCGACCAGTCTCGATTCCCAAATAGGGTTCATAAGCTTCAGGCCAGAACCAAGAAGAGAATAGAAGGCATCCCAATCTGGACCTGAATGGATAATTTGGGGTATGGATTTGGTAAATGTGAGAGGAATTCTTAATTTGTTATGGTTGCGGTGGACAAAAAAGTACGGTACCAGAGTTTGCGAATAGCGGAAAAAACATCGAGGATCTTTGCAGGCTTGCAGTAAGCCAATCTAAAAGATCCTCGTTATCCTGGGAAAAATCATGAGCCAATTTTGTGAGGGTTCCGAATCACAGGTGAATTGAAGGGAAAATAGGCAAGCATTAGTATGCTATGCTAGGTATTTCTAAATATTTACCTTCCCCTGGTTAAGGTACCATTGTCAAGCAAGCAAGAAAGAAAGTAAGCCTCAGAACCCTAGGGTGCTTAAGATAGACACAAATTGAATTGAATTGACTGTTGTAGGATTAGATTTGGATTTTACAGCACGTATGCACAGTATGAAGATCAGCATTCTGAATTGGGTGAGAGATGCCCTGGTTCATGATTTTGAGTCTATGCTTTCTTTTCTTTCTTTCTGTTCTTGAAGTTAAGGTCCCAGTATTATTAGTCTACTCCCAGATATCCACAGAGATTTATTACTGCCTGCACTACTGTATACTGTAATATAATTCCTGGCGCGCGCCGAGAGAAATACCAGGCTGACACTTTTCGTCCTTGATTTACAAGGAGACAGACAACTACAAGATGGAAATGTGGGGGAAATCTCTGGCAAACAAGGTGGAACGATTCGTGGCTTTTGGGCACGGCTCGATTTAATGTCTGTACTTTTTCATTCCTATTCTTTCCTTGGAGTCCTCGTAAAATTAAATAATATACACTAGTGCTGTAATTGAATAATAGGGGAGAAATAGTTGAAAACCCTTTACTTTTTTATTTTTATTTTATTTCTTCATATAGGTTTTTAATTTACTATACTAAGGAAGGGATCCATAATTTCAATGAAGATGATGAGAAGGGTAAAGTACATTTCTCAATCAGTCCTCTTGAAACAAATGACAGGTTCCCGAATGGGATGGAGGAAGTGAGGTTGGGAGGGATTGTCAGGGGTGCTTGTTTAGGGATCGGGTTTGGACTTTGTGTTTGGTTTGGTTTGTGATGGACTGGCATAAAGATGTGAAAGGGTATTTTGTGTTGTGCTGGGATTATATTTTACTGTACAATAATGTATTGTACTGGAAATAAAGCTTCGACCCCCAACTATGAAGGCAGACGGTGCCACCGGGACCCATCCCAGAAGACCCAGTTTATATCCACTGTATCCACCAAACAGTTCGGCATTGGAAGAAATGAGGCTGCGCTGGGATTATTTACATGGTGTGCTTTTTTACAGTCATTCGTCTTTCAAGATTGCTAGATGAGTCGATTGAATTGATTGGGGCTTTCTTTCTCGTGATTATTGTACTGTAGTTGGAGTTGGAGAAAGATGGATGTGTGAAGAGAAGAGGTGTGGTGGTCCACTCTACTCCACTTTGTCTTTTATAGCAGTGTCTTGACATGATTTCGATTTCACCCTTCCAATTCTTGCTTGCCTAATTTTTCATTGCCTGCCTGCCTTGTTATCTTCCCTGCTCAATCCAAGAAAATCATTAGCATTACACTTTCCTCTACGGACAATTTGTGTGAATCTCGTAGATAGTGGATCCTATTATTCCCCCGGGTAGTTCCAGTTCGTTCATTCAATCATACATTCATTCACGTTTGCATGCCGATCAATCAAGGTAAGGTTTTAAGGCCTGAGGATTTCAAAAGTCCCTTGAGTGCTTGACTAGGCTGGCTTAACTAGGCTGGCTTGAAATGTTACTTTACAGTATAAAAGAGGAGAAAGAGAGGGGTGATCCATTTCTTTTTGGGAGGACGGTTCCAGTTTTCTTCTGAGCTTGAGCTTGTTTCCCAGTTTGCCCGAGTATCTCGCCGAGAGACTAATGCTAATGTCACGATGAGATTTTGAGATTGAGGATGCATGGATTTTTTGTACTGTGTATTAGTGTATGGTATGCTAATTTCATGTTTTATGTCTTCGTTCTTGATGGTTTTTTGTTGTATCTATCCTATTCTATGCTATTCTTATCCTGTTTTATTGTGATTTCTAGGGGTTGAAGATAGGGACTGGTAGGGTTGGTAGGGTATTTGAGATTGGGAATTATAATTATTATCTCATTAGACGTTTTCATACCTTCATCACGAGCTACAGTACAGTATGGTGTTTCAATTTTTCACGGCTTGTTCCTTTCTTTCATTATTGGGACGAACATAGTTGTTTGGAGATGAGAATCATGGGATATACTTAGATATTGTACTAGGGGTTGAAGTTAGCACTTACAACTTCAAGACTTCTATTGTATTGTATTCTTTTTTTGTTTTTTGTCTATTTTACAGTACAATACATGATTACGATTCCAACGTTTTAGGTCCAAAATGTGAAGTGTAAAGTGTGGCACTTTTCAGTGGATATTTCGTGATTTTTCTCCATCTTCGCGCATAGATTCTCTATCTATCAGTACTACACAGTACCAAGAACAATATCGTATCCACTTTTATTGTGTGATCTTCATTTTGAAGGTTGGTGGTGATGTTCATTGTTCATGGACCATGTGGGAGGTAGCAGGCCATCAGAATATGATATGATATAGTGAAGGCTGTTATAGCGATTCTTAGGGATTTGCATATGACGGTGTATTGTAATTTGTATGTATATTGAAAGGGGGTGGGGAGTACTGAAATTGAGGATTGGTGTACGAAATACAGTGTGCTGGTGTTTTGGATGGCAAGTCATGAAGACTGGCCGAGTACTGGGGGTCGGTCAATCTTACGAAGCATAGTTGTTATGATACAGGTACAGTATACAAAATTTATGGTTATCAGATTGATTGATCTTCCAGTGTGATCATTTTACATTACTTGATGGTTGTGGCGCGTAGGTAGGTTGTTGTGGTTGTGGTAGTGGGTTGTTACAGCATGGTATTCTATGGATTCTTGGTATGGTACTTACTGTAATTCTTTGAGGCGCAGCAGCAACAACAATGGCAGCAACAGCATGTAGGGAAATTGAAAGATGTGATAGAGAATAATACTGTATGTGGGAAATTACCTATAAGCTCATCAGTGGATTCTGATATAGCCAACCTTACGCCACTGATGACTTTACTCCTTGACAGTAGTTAAACTCTAAATCTTTTACAATGGGGTTGATTTCGTTAGAAACTGCCTCCTGTATTCTATGCCAATCTCAAGTTCCTATCTCTAGTGCTAGGAATTACTATGCATAATTGTGCCGGTAGGAATATATGGATATTTGAGTTTACAAGATATGAGATGATGAGGAGATGAGATGATATGAAACGCAGATCTATCTGGTTTTGAGATTACGTTAAAGGGTAGAGATTTTGCACTGCCACATTTGAGATTGTATTGCCACATGTATATGCATACTGGATGGATTGATTCACTTTGCTAGAGAAAGCTTGTTGCCCTGCGTGCGTTATGGCGGTGGTTCCGGTTTGTGGATGGGGTTGTGGCGTGTTGGTTGATTATGGTACTGGTACGGTAGATGATCAATTGCAGTGGGTTGTGGACCGTGGAATCGTGGTGTATGTGCCACTGTGCGGTGGATGAATAGATGAATGTATGGGTGGAAGCTTGAAAGAGTGGTTTGGTGGAGTGGAGTGGAAAGGTGGAAAGAAGGGTGTGCGGTGGAGTGGATTCGTGGAGGTGTCGTTTGAACAACATTATTGTGCAATCATACCAAGCAATTCAATCAATACAATATACGGTACATACTAGTGTCATAATTATCTACCCAGCAACCCGAGTTAATAGTAGAACTAACGGTATGAAAATGTCTGAGGCTAGGAGAAAAGGCCATCTACCAGGGGGGTGCAAGGCCATTTTTTAACATTTTTATATGGACATGGAAGTTATCGCCGAACACACATACCATACCATCCACAATACATAGGCACGTTAGTGTACCAATCTTTGAAATTACGGAGAATCCCAGCCTTGTTCAGGGGATGGGTTAAAGGTGGGAAATGATTATCAGAAATTGATCAGCTTTCCCATCGTACAGTAAGGCCGTTTTCGGAATGCGATTTACATTTGCTGTTGTGGGATTACTCTTTGGGAAAGGTATGGGTATGAAATTTTTGTCTGGTAATGGTACATGTGCTGCAGGTTGGCTGGGATGAGATGGGATGGGGACCGAACCGGTGAAAAGCTATGACGGTTGAGATGGATGGTTGGAATGGATGGGTGAATGGATGGGGGAGTATTGGTAGGGTAGGGGGAAGGGAAGGTAAAGGTTTAAAATGAAGTTGATACTGTAAGTGGGAAATTTTAACAACCAAGATTTACACTGCATATATCATATTGATGGCGTTCCCGAAGCGCTAGTACTAATCAGGTCTATTTACGGTACTTATCTTTACTTTTACAGATATTTTTGTTAATTAGATATACTGGTACTGTACAAGTTTTTTGTAATTAGATTTTTCTTCATCAACACATCATCTTCTACATCTTCTCTTTTGGAAATTTCCCAATTCGTTATTTATCCTAGGGATTTTATAAACTTAACAGGCAAGTGCCTGTTTGTCACTGCCACAGGTATTTCCTAGTAGGGAAATGATGTGTGATGATATGTGTTGATCATTTTTAGTTCATGATGTTATTTACTTAGCCTTTACCAAATTACCAAATGAGAGAGATTTACATTGAATTTTTAATGTTCCGAAGTTCGAACATAAGTTAGTTACAGTAGTTCTAACCTTACAACGAATTACAAGGGGATCTGAATCAGAAATCATGTTAATCAATCATGTTGATCAGTCATGTCAATCAATCAGTCAATCAGTCAATCCATAAGGTAAGTCAGTGGAGTTTGGTGGAGCATATTGGAGTAGGTGAGAGTGTTTGTAGGGGAGAATATGTGTCTTATGTTTTTTTTGATCTCGGTGTCGCCGTTTGAGGCTGGTAATTATGTTGATGAAGTATTGTGTCTTGCCTTGCTGGGTAGGTAGCTAATAACTGCCGTTGCCTTGCTAGTGGACTTTGCTTCTACCGTACGAAAGAAACAAAGGTAATGTAGGGTAGTAAGGGAAGAAGTGTATGAAATCTTGGTTCAGGAATGATTTGTTGATCGATATCTATGATGATGTCTTGATGTCTTGAATTCTTGAATTCTTTCCAAGTTCTGGACTTTGATTCGATATAGATACACATATAGATAGATCTACAAGGGGTATGAATTCACCCCCCAAATTTCTATGGTCGGCGTTCTTGGACTGAGGTTTGATGTTTACTGGTTGCTGATTCGTGTGCTGTGTTTGATTTGTGTTGTTTCCATGATGTTTTTGATTATACTTTTGGGATGTGGATGGGATATATCCACCTACTACAAGTATGAAGTATGGTACAGTACTCTACTGCGCCTCTACTGTGGCTCTATGTGGCTTCTCAATGTGGCTACATACTGTAGCAGGACATGCTGTAGAGAAGTGCAGGGCAATTACAATGTTACATGGCAGGTCTTTCTTCAAACCCTGGGAAACTAAAATAACGGGGGACCGGACTAGTAGACAGACTACTGAATGTAGGTCTGTAGGTCTATCTACGGATGCCACATGGGAGACTCGTGGGGATTTGGGATGAATGTTTTAGTGTGGAGATTTATATTTATTCTACAGGACTTTGTGGAAAATACTCCGAGTCCGCGGGCTAGGTGGTGGCCCCTGGCCCTTGTGTGTATTAGTGCGCAAGCTAGTGAGTGGACATGTAATTACAGTAGGGCGATGGATGATGTAGGGTTAGAACTTAGAATAGTGTAGGTTAGTGCAATCACAGTATGTAGGTGTAGGGTTAGGAAGTAGTGCGTATGTGAAATGCGTAGATGTGGACAGCTGTGGAGAACAGTATGCTATGATGGAGTATACAGTGGGAATCCGGTGAGCCTGTGCGATACCATAAGCCTGTGCAATGGTACGATACTGGATTCCGAAAGCCTGTGCAAAAAGTCAAAGATGAAAGAAGGTTTGTGTAAAAACTACAAACGCAAAACAAAAACTATTCAAAAGTAAAAGTACGAGCAAACAAATTGGGGTTAGGTCGTCGGGCGGGAGGTGAGCGGTGGGCGGTAGTTAGGTCGGACAATGTGAATGAGCGGGGAGAGATTGATGAATGGATAGGTTATGATGCTATGTGGATGTGATGTGGATGTGCTATGCAGATATATGGATATGAAGTGGAGGATGTGCTATGCGGATGTGGATATGGATTGAAATATAAGAAATATAAAAAACTTTATTCCCCATTAAATCATTGATCTGCTTCGTAAGTGTTGCCGGAATAGTAATCGTATTTTCCATTATTTCTAGATGAAGGATTTTTAGGTTACGTGTTTGATTTGATCTTTGATGTTTGTGGTCTGTAAGGGCGAGCGCACACACATTTACAATCGTGTTCCCTGATTCCCGAGTCTCTGTGCGTGCTTTGTTTAAGTGCCGGAAGAGAAAGATATGGAGATGAAGATGGAAATGGAATAGCTGCCAAGAAGAGATGGGAAGGAAGGGTATACTTCCCGTTCTAGGATAGTATATTCGAGCTCGGCACATCCCATCTTTATATCCACATCCCATGTGTAATTATCTTCAAGTGGGGTGGAGAAATTGACTGAAGTGTATCCATTCATTCAATGAAGTATCCAATCCTAAGCCGTCTAATCCCGAGGCATCCCCATTGAATCCGAGTATGCTAGCCTACTATCCAACCCAAACCTAATGAATCCTTCTCGCCCAACCAATCAGATCCATCCGGCAAATCCGAGCCAGGTACAATATGTAATGTGATCATGTTCCTTGCTCGTCCACCCAATCCAATAATATTCTTTAGACCCAACCAATCCGAGCTATGGAGTCTCAGTCCCGAGCGTTGAACTCTTGCAGATGGACCTGGTATTGCACTGTCTCCCATGACAGCATGGTTTCCTTAATCCCCGAACTTTCAAGAATATTTTCTTCCCATGTTTCTTTCTCTCTCCCATGCTATCCCATGCTATCCCATCCGTCATCTAAACATCCCAGCGTGTAGCGTGCACAGTATGCAGTGTGCACGCAGCCCATGCGGCCACTGTAGACGTTGAACTAATATAAATGATAAAGCTTAAACTCAAGTTTAAAACCATCATCCTATACAGGTAAGGTCCACCTCATAACACTCATCCCAACACATTGGCATCCAATCCCATCCTAACCTATTTCAATCCATCAATCTCATGATTCTCATCCCAGTAAAACCCAATGCGCTCTAAGTATTCATCCCAATCTAGCACAACCAAACCTAATGCACTCACTCAATTTCAACTTTATCTGATCCTATCCAAGCCAATTATTCAACCAGTCGGATCACTTCAATGCACTTCAAGATGTATATAGTTAGATATAAAGTCTAATTCTGAGTTAAATATAAACTTCTTTTGGTCATAGAGTGCAGTGTATCCATCTCCCTCATCTCATTAATTTCAATCCACTGCATCCACCACCTTAGACCCATACAGTACCTCCCATCTATCTATCCCAGCACAGCACAACGCAATGCAATGCACTCCATTATTCATCTCCCTCCAACAGTGCAACCCAAGTATATATCCCAGCCAACACAAGTTTACAACCAGCCCAATGCACATTCATCTCGCTGCGTCTCCATATCCATCCACATCCAAGCCAGTATTTCAACCAGTCGGAACACCCCAATCCCATTCATTCAACAGCAAGGACCAAGTCATTCCATCCCAATTCAGTTCACTTCTCCTTCAACTCCATATGTCTAATCCAGTCTCCAACTTTTAAACTTTTATAATATAATTAAACTTGTTTACGGTTAATTTCAATCAAGTATCGATCGTCTACACTTTCCTTTTCTCTCTTCCTTTCACTTCCTAGACTTTCAAGGTATCTTTATTACTCTACTCCACTTCACTGCACTCCACAGTCTTTCATTCACTTCCTTGTAGTTATTCTACTCTATTCTGTAGTTTGAATCCGCTTGCAGCTTACTGTAGTCCGTCCATTCATCCACTTCCACTTCCACATCCACTCTCACTTCACTCAACTACACACAGTTCAAGTTCAATAGAGAAAATAACATGGATTGCCCATATTATTATAATTATATCATAGTGCGTATGTGCGTGCTTTCACCCATGAATCAAAAATAAAGTCCGATCCGGAAGAAGTTAAGTTTATTCAGGGAATCCGGAAGAGGAAATCAGGGCTTGCAAGTTGCTGTGATTGGGAATGGGACTAGGTGCTAGTGATTAATGAATGAGTGAGTTAGTTTATTTTACTTAGAGCTATTTTAGTTAGACAGACGTTGGAAGCTTGCTGGTTATGTGCAAGGAAGAGGAGATTAGATTCCTGTCCGGGTAGTCTGCCCGTAAGCCTTATACATATTGTGTTTTAATTTGTATTATTTAGATTGGATTTCTTTGATTAGTTAGCTAGCGGGTTGGTTTAATAGGGTCTCTCCATTTTATGAATCGAATACTAGACTAGACTGATATCAATGGTACGTATTCCCTCTTTCAGAACGGCTATTTTTATATAACACTGTGTTATAGATTTATATAATCAACTGCCGGAGTATTATACAATACCGGTATATACCAATACCGGGGAGATATAGACTAGGGATACACATATAAGATTATGTGAAAGGAAGTGAAGTGAAGTGAAGTGAAATAACATACACAGGTATGGTATAAGAAATATAAAAGCACCAACTACAAATCATACCATCCAAACAATGTGCGATATGGTATGACAAGCCAGGTCAAATGACATGATTTAGAATGGCAATGACGCTAACAGTGGAAGTGATAGTTACAGCTAAAGTGCATACTGTATGATGACGATGAGGTTTTGCGTAGCTATACATACACACACATATATATGAACCAAAGTAGGTATAAAGTATACAAGCAAGTAAACACATTCCATAATACTGCATAGCATACAGATAGTATACCATATTTCATCAGCTAATGGTACAATAAAGATCCTGTAGCGGGTCCGGAAATTCCAATACAGTACTGCAACTTCTGAAGTTTCTGAGAAAAGTCTCGGTACGTGGTACTTCTTTAGTACAGTATGTTATTTAGTTAGTTGTCTTGCTTGCCTTGAGCCTTGTGGCATTTGATCGAATCCACTGAATCCAAGAAGTTCCATTTTCCGGTGCCTATTCCTTCCTTCCTTAAGTTCCTCTCTCAGACCTCTTTTCCTCCTTTTCTTTCAGACATCTGGATTGGATGGATATGTGGATTCATGAAACGATATCTGACGTGAAGTGACGTCTGCAAGTTCTATATACGGTGTAGAGTGTTAAGTGTTGTATTTTGTGGAAGTTTTCATAAAATTGTCCTTCTTGAGAGAACAAAGAATCACTTCTAAATGAAATGAAATTGAATGGGATAATTGTATTGTAGATGGATGTAGGAATGAATAAATATATAGTTATACTTATACATGTGATATACAGAAGTATAACATCATCGCATCATATCCCTTATGATCGACCTTCCTAATCGGGAATATAATCATCAATCATACAAAAGCAGAGAAGAGTTACTGTCGATCCAAAATCATGATTCACTTCATTCTTCACCTGATAATTCTCCAAAGGAAGTGAATTACTCAATACATATCTAATTACTTACTCTAGTTAGTTGGTAAACTCAACCGGTAAAGCCTGAATTCCAAAACCAGTAATATTTTCAAATATGAAGATGTAGAATCCATTCATAAGGCTCAGATTTACAACGAGTATTAGAGTTTGATTCATCAGATAGATTTCTCTTCTCGTGTCTCTCCGGATCGATCAGCTTGCTTTAGTTTTCTACTTCTATACCTAATAAGTGGTTGGAGATGGTTGATCTTGCGCGTAGGACTGACAAGTTTGAATTTCCGGTTGGTTACTAATGTTTAAAGTTGTATACTTATACGAGTATTTGGTATCGAGTAGGAATTGAGGAAGCAAAGGGAAAGAAAGTTGGGGGTATGTGGAAAATTGGGGGTACGAGGTCCCTGGAAGAAGGATTTGAAAAGGTTGGGGGTGGAGTGAAAGGAAGGAATGAGAAGGTTGGGGGTGGATATTGGGGTTGTAATTCTTGTGTACTGTATGGTGCATCGTGTTTTTTTGTTGTGTTGCTGTGCTGTACACACTGTGCCGTGCTGTGTTGTGCTGTGCTGTGCTGGACGGTGTGAACTACTTACTATGCTTTATCACGCTGTACTGTGCGGTGTACCTGAATCCCAACAGCTAACCGTCCCAAACGTGTACGGTACCTGACCGTAGGATCGTGGGATTGTGTCACTTCAGCGTGTATATATGTGGAGTATGTTAGTGATACGGTAAGTGATGTCCTGTAGGGTAGGCAATGTAATGTGATGTCACTGATCTGTGTATCTATAATCTCTATTTGTACGTGAATAGATGATCAAAGAGGTGGATGAAAAGATACGATGGATCATGGACGAGTGGATGGGCAAGTGGGTTGATGGACACATGGGTAGTCTCTGGGTTCATAGATCGAGGAAGGGATATACAGTCGGATGGATAGACCATACATGTGTGTATATGAGTGAGGTGGGAAGCCTGTAGATACTGGTAGACAAGTGGATATGGATAGCAGAATAGCCAACTATAACACCATCATTTTTCCCCATATGCATGCATTGCCGAAAGAAGAAATCCGTAGGAATCACGATGCTCAATTGGGTATAAACAAAAGGAGTGAGGCTTGAGGTAAAGATGCGGGTGTGGATTTGGTGTGATGTGATCTAATGAAGTAGAAAGAAGTGTTATGTAAAATAAATGTGATGGTTATGAACTTGAATATCACTGAAGAATTATGTAGGAACCAAGTAAGAATCTTATATCACATGCATTAGAACCACTTAGTCCCTACTTGAAGTAGATGCTAGGTTGATCGTTAGATGTAGGTAGATGGGTTTCCGTTTGTCTTTTTGGTTGCGATTCTGCCGCTAGCTAGTAGCTCTTGGATGATGCGTGAATGAGCGAGTTAGCTGCGTTATCTTTTTGGTATGCTGCTTGAGTCGCGAGTGAAGAGGGAGTAGTTGCTAGAGAACATTATATGAGAGGAAAGGAAGTAGGAGGGTACATCTTGTGGGAAGGGACGGAAGGGACATTTGTGTGCCATTATCTGGATGTATGTACTAAAGAAGCTCAGAGAGTAGATCATACGAGTAAAGAATGGCTCTTAAGGGAAAGGAGAAGAGCACGGGAGAATATGAAGGTCTTTGATGCTGGATGCTGGATATTAAATCCTGGATATTGGATGTTGATTGTTGGTTGGTGGTGAACATACTCTGCACAGTATAGGAAGCAGCAATGCGCCTCTCCTTTCCCCCGTCCCATGTCCCTATATCTCCCCTTTCCTCCCCTCGCCTAGTCCCATAAGCCACACCACCTCTACTCTCCTCTCATCCCCATTCTTTCTCTTGCACCCTTTGGCTTAATCTCATAAACTACATCACTACACTACACATTTGCCTCCTCCTCCCTCTCCCCTCCATCTTCCTCCTCTCATCCCATCCCATGATCCTCACCCCTCACACCGATTTTCATCTCCATCCTCGACATCCACCATCAATCAAACATCAACCGCATCACGCCGTACACACCACAATACTCAAACCCAACCAAACTATTATTAATTCCAAGTCATCACCCACCCAGCACCCACACATATCCAGCACCCATTTTATCAGCCGTGATACTAGTTACCATTCTACCTAACACCTTACTCAGACCTAATCCCCCATCTCTAACTCAGCAATACTAAACCCTTCCGCCCCTCTCACACCCTTCTCCCAATCCCAGTATAATTCCACAATAATCCCACACATACCACAGAATCCCAATCAACATCACCTAACCGCATTCACAATCAATCAAATCCTGCCGTACTCGAATGTTTGTATCGGGTTTGAACTTATCATTTTGAGTGACATTGTTTGTATATTCTTCAGATCACGATTAAAACAGTAATGGCAATGACAACGAAAAGAACTGCAACAAAGACAATGCTTCAATACATGTACACATCCATGCTTGGGTAAATCTCAAGAAAAACATCTACCACACATCTACCATTACATCATGTCCTTTCCATGCTTTTTTCATTACTGTCAAACAAAACCGATGCTATGCCACCAGAAACCCAGAAACCCAAAACTCCGAAACTCAGAAATTATGCATCCCCCTCCACAACCAAAACAAACACACAGACAAAGGAAACCCCACAAGCACACCTACCCGCGTTCCAGCTCTCATATCCACACATCAAGTTCATTCTTCTCACCCAGACAACAACCAACAAAGCATAAACGCCATCACAGGACTGAACATCCAACATGCTTCCCCACACATACGAACAGCGAGAGTTGCTTCTCCGGTGCAGTGATACTCGTTGGTTGGTTTTATGTATGCGATCATCACGATCATGATGGAAACTTGGAAAGGGCGGCGGGATGGAATCGAAACAAAAGTGAGGAACTGACAAGAGAAAGGAAGGAAAAACAAGTGACCGACAAGAGAAAAGAAGAGAAAATACGATAACATGAATGTTATCAAAAAGAAGATACCCACCCATCTCAATACTCCCTTCCCTACTGCCGCCCCCTACGCCTTTTCCTCCGCTGCTTGTCGCTGCCAGCCTGTGAGCTCGGTGGACTAGAACTTCTCCTATGCACCCCAGCCCTTTGCGACTCTGAATGCCTTATCATTTCTTCCTGGACTTTCATTCGTTCCTGGACCTGGCTCTCGAGGCTCGACTCATCATCGACTAGTGGTATCCCAAATTCGTCTTTCCAATCCTTGTATTTCTTGAAGGTCGTTCTAACGACTGTTGGTAATGGATCCGTTGGGTAACGTGGCCAATAGTAATTCTCTTTTTGTGATCGTTGACGCATTTCCTCCTTAGCTTGATAGTCATGCATATTGCCATATTTTTCAAGAAATAGCTTGGGAGTTTCATTTTTTTGATGCTTCCTTCTCGAATCCCAACTCCTTATCACGCTTTTCTTGTCTTTCTTCACTAACTCAATTGTAGCCTTTAGCTCCATATCAAGTCGTTTTTTCTCACAATCTATCTGGTTCTCCATCTCATCATCAATGCCCGCTTTGTTGTTTCTACCATGTCTTCCCCAATTCGCGAGATACTGCTTCCGGAATTTCGGTCTTTGAGTTTGAACATTTTGAAGGTTGATAGAACGAGATCCACGAGATGAAGTGCCCGTATTCTACAAGATGAAGAGTTAGTGTGTGGGACAAAGAGTATGAGGTAAGATTATGTGAAGAGTGCTTGTCATCGGCACTCACGATTGCTACATAACTTGTGGCTAGGAGTTCATGACATTGGCAAATGAACAAAGATAGGCAAAGAGTATATCATAATATACAGAAGAAGAACTTAACGAACCTGAGGAGATGTTGGCCGCGATCTCCGTGGAATAGAAACATTGCTAGCAGACCTTTGGTGCCGAGGGGGACCCGCCGGTTGGAACGGGTTTGGAGCATCTCCTTCTGCTGTATATATGTCCTGCCATACGGAGTGATCGTCGTCAGATTGTGTAGGAAGAGACGCATTCGGTAAGTATGTATCTGGTCGAAATTGAGATAGGGGTGTACGCGCATTTCCTCCATAAGATGAATTCAAATGTACTGATTGGGGTCGAGAGTGAGACACAGCTCCCTGTGGATTTGGCGGTTGGACTTGAGATATAAACGCACCCCCTCCCCGAATTCCAGATGCACTACCAGCTTGATGTCCAAACGTACCTCGGCGCGAACTTGCACCTCCGTGTGGGGGTGGAGGTGGAGGATTGTATCCTCCCTGAGATGGGGGAGTATATCCACTTCGATGTGGGGTAGTATGTCCTCTTGGAGGTGGATATACACTTCCTGGCGTATACACAGGCGCATTTGCAAGATTCCCATGCGGGTTGAACTGTCCAGCCATACCTCCTTGTGAAAGGGGAAATGCAGCTGTTCGTTGAGGGGGAATTGGAGTTACCTGGTAACTGGGAGATGGATATACTTGTCGTGGGGGAAAAGAACCTCCTCGTCCATGCAGAGATGCGCTTCCTCTTTGCTGAGGTCCAGATGGATATCCGCCCCGCCCAGTTGGATGATGGTATTGTGCCTGCTGTTGAGGAAATGCATTTACTGGCTGAGGGGGAAAAGAACCTCCTTGTCGAAACAGAGGAGCGCCTCCAGGTAGATCTCCGCCCCGCCCAGTTGTAATAGTATGTTGTGCCTGATGTGGAAATGCATTTACTGGCTGAGGGGGAAAAGAACCTCCTTGTCGAAACAGAGAAGCGCCTCCAGGTAGATCTCCGCCCTGCCCAGTTGTAATAGTACGTTGTGCCTGATGTGGATATGCAGTCGGCTGTGCTGGATTTTCGAATTTCTCAGCATTTTGATAACACTCGACAACTTTGTCGCCATGCTTTTTCTCCCGCACTACATGTTTCCGAACACCTTCGGGGTAAGTGTATGTTTTGCTGCAATCAATACCTAAACACGGAAATTCGCCCTCAACCACTTCGTCTTTTTTCCATGCTGGATTGATGCCATCCTTCCACATTTCCCAAGCTGCCTCCTTATCTCCTTCGTCGCTTAATCCGGATATATAATCGAGGGCACTGAATTTCTTTTCGAGGACTCTCCTTAGCTCTTGAAGTTTTTTTTCGTCTTTCTGTTTGGTTTTTGCCATTGCTGTTTCGAGCCGTAATTGATCCTGCCTAACTTCTTCCTGTCGTGCTCTTCGTGCTATTTCGTTATATGCTTTCACTTGAGCGGCAAATGCCGCTTTTTCAGCCTCTGCTTTGTCTTCCTTCCATTTCTCATAGACACCTTTATGCGTTTTTAAATGATCTATCCACCTATCCTTACGGCTATGGACAAACTTTGTCTTATGCCGGTCGCATTCTGGTACCGGACAGATACGATCCTGGCCTGGGTAAACCATGGTTGGCTACAGAGTATGAAAGTGTAGATGATGAGGTATTCGCGGAAGAAGAGATCCACAGAGTCGTCGGGAGTAGGGGCAGATTGGTTGGCTGCACTAAGAGGAAGAGATGAAGAGTTGAATCGTCGAGGTTGTTTGGCTTATTCGATATCGTTCGTTGGAACCGTTCCTAGGTCTGTGGCTCTGAGTATGTGGTTTGCAATAAATCAGTTGAGTAATAGGGACTTGTCAAATACATGAGAATGAAAGGTAATTGGAATATCTTCACCGATATCTAGTAAAACGCAGTCAAGAGCTGTCGATGTATATCAAAGATTGCGACTGCTTTTATAACATTTGCCTCAAATTATACTCATGAGAATACTTCGCAAGATAGAAAGAATATTGAATGCCGATAATTTGATCGCAAAACCAGTGGAGATAAAAAGAAGACGAATAAATAAATTCGAGTCGTAGAATACCAACAACCAACACACAAAAGTAACGACTCACAAAGTCACATTACAAACCGTAGGAATCACCAATCTAAATCAAGACCGCAAAGCTGGATATTCATCTAAGCATCATGGCTATGGTAGATTAACAGAGAGATTCTGATTCGACAATTGGGGAGAGAGGCGATTTGATAATTGCTCTAGAACCAAAGAGAGGGGTAAAGAGGGGTCCATCTTTGCTTTTTTGGAAGGGAATTGCGCCAAAATAATAATAAAAATAAAAGGGAGAGATGAAAGAGGTAATTTTGCCGGTGGGAGGATCAGTAGGATCAACTTGATATTACCAACATGCCCTCGAAAATGGCCCCGCGTGCCATGGAAGAAACTTTCAATCTATGGCGGGCGACTCTGGGAAGTTGGTATACCATTGTGTTGTATTAAATTGTATGCAAGTTGTATCGTTGATGCGCCGGAACCTTTCAAATCGCAGTTCGTAGTAATGTTCACGATTGTTTTCTGGATGGAAAGAGAGAGGGAAGGTAGACAATAAATGTAACGTTGTAATTGTCAGTAGAGAAAGTGGGGGTGAGGTTTCCTCGTCGTTCATTATTGTCCTGTCCCTCGTCTAATGATTAGTAAGTACTAAGAACATCATCTATCACGTTGTAGAAATTGTTGTATGTCTACTTTTTATTTAATATCATTGTAATTTCAAGAATCATAATTGATGAGGTACCTCTTCCACAAGACGTCTAGATCTAATATGTATCTATATTCATATCGTATTCTATTTCTTCTCTCGACTTCCTATCCACCCCCACTTCCCACTTCCAACCCCCATCTCTCACAATCCACATCCACATCCCTCCCCATTCACACGCCCCGCAATTCATCTCTAGATCCACATCTACGCACCCATCATCGCCTATAAATGCAAATTAACCTACAACACAAACAAGACATAACAGTAGCAGTGGTACAGTACCATGAATGTCATGTCTGTTACAGTACAATGAAACATTCTAAGTTCGCGTGCCGGAGTCTCCAGAGTCTCCAGGCAATACCCCGTTACTTCCCTAGCACCTTTGTTCCAGTTTTCAACTCTGGGATGAAGGAATCCCGGAATATGTGAGGTCTGATATACGTATGACAAGAATCCCATCCGACGATGTGGATCGAGATACTGAATCAGTGGTAAGATTCATGATTATATTATGACAGCAAGTGTTGTGTTGGGAAAGATAACAATAATAAAGTAAAACGACAATGAGATTGATGGAAATAACAAGATGAATATGAAGGGTAAAGGGTCTGAATAACTTGAGATGAGATGAAAACGTATCTTTACGACCATCACACAACCCATCCATACCAAACAGCAAATTACCATCCCAACTTCATATACGAACAATCACCTACGATGCCGCAGCATCATGATTTCCATCATCTTCTCAGCCAACCGGGTAATCTAAAACAACTACGTTAAGGCCGTTCACTTGATCTTCAGTCTACTTTATACAAGTTCCTTCTAGTATGAGAATTTTGTATTGCATGGAGTATTGGTATGAGGTTACTTGATCTGTCCAAGAATAGAATACTAGAAAATCGGAACTCTATTAGCTCCACTTCTTTCCTTCTTCATTTTCATCTTCTTCTTCTCCAACTGGAATCCCTTCCTTGAGAACCCACAACTCAATCATTCACTTTGATCCTCAACCCACCAGAATCCGTAAACATCACACCGATCCCATGATTTCCCATTCTGTTCGGATATCCCTAGTTGCTATCCCATATCAACTAACCTTACGTTCTTTGCCGATCCGGACCGGGCAAGAGGCAGCTAGGAGAAGATGGCGAGAAAACAAGGAACGGGTGGTGCAACGCAGAAGAGAAGTGGTACTAAATCTCAACAGCCAACTTATTCACGCATCATCCACTTGTGTCTCGGAGACGGCAACTAACAACCTGTATCAGTTTGCGCAGCGGTTCTTTTCAAGGCATACAGCAAAACACAAAGAAAGGACCCTCTTAGAGAGGAAAGAGAGTGAATGATTGAAGTTGGCCACAACTGTAAAGTGAAAATGGATCTTCCACTCTTCACTGCCAAACCTCTCTCCGAATGTGATAGTAAGAGAGTGAAGTTACCTCGCTCACTCACCCACTCATCACCTCTTACCACTTCTCACCCCCACCTCCCAAAAAGAAAAGCCCAAAACCAACCTGACCCAACTCACGATATGCAACAAAACTCCCTATATAGCAGTGCATAGAAGTGAATGTAAATGCAACCATCCCACCCCTCCCCTCCGCATTCACTTCCCACTCCTCACTTCCACTTCCACCTACCCAACCGCATACCTCGTTCGGCAACTACTCCTCTAAGAAAAAAGTAAACAAACCCGTTAATTTCGCCAAGACTTTCTTTTTTATAGATATGCAACAAAAAGTGGTCTAATACTCACCTCAGATATCACCTCACTTCTCAAAGCCCCACAACAAAACCCAAACCCAAACCCATACCATAAGCACAAAGCAAACAATACACCCCCTCAGACCTGCAACAAACCCAGATCCAAATCGAAGTGAAAAACATAAACCATACCGCCCAAAATTTTCCCCCTCTCTCTACCACCCCCTCCACCTCCACCAAACCCCCAATACCCACTTCATCAAACAGACAAGCACCCCACACCACGAAACGAGCTAAAATCAACCGGGTCTTTCATAAGATATGCAACAAAACAAAACCGGTCCAAATCAAATGAATTCAGGTGGAAACTAGTGAAGTGTCTGAGCCTGTATATACGGTCAAGATGGGATGAATGTTGGATGGAGAAGGGATGAGAGAGAGGGGTGAATGAAGTGGAAATATTCGTGGTACTGAACTGTACTGCAATCTCATCTATAAATTATGTATGGAATGTAATGATATATGGTGTGGACGAATATAGGAGAAGATATATGAAAGCCAGATGAAGAGAGAGAATATTTGGGTTTGTTGCAGGTCTGAGGG